>NW_026464585.1:0-14750 GCF_026875155.1 Cherax quadricarinatus
TTGTTCTTCGTATTCGTCTATTTAAATTTCATAGTTTTCTCTGTTCTTATATGAGTTTTTTCTGCATTTTCTTCATATAAAAGCGTAATCTCTATATTTTCCAATTTGTAACTGCCTTTATCTGTGTATCAGTTTCTGGTGTTATTGTGTTAAAAACTGTGATCTTCGTATCACCGGTGTTATTATGTATAAACATAACATTTATGTTCTGATATTGCTGTACATAACAGCGTTTTCTTTGTATTCTTGATATTACTATATATAAAAACGTGATATTTGCTCTTCTAATTTTACTAAGTTGTATAATATTGTGAATATTGTGATCGTTGCACCACTAGTGTTATTATGAACAAGTGTAACAATTATATCTCTGGTATAACTACATATAACCCAGTTATCTTTGTATTTCTGATAGCACTAGCAAAGGTTTCTTGGTAAATGTTATTTCTCCATCCATTTCTTTATTCAACAGTTTCTTTTATAATTACTTTACAGATTATAATTACAGGATTTTGTAGACAGAAATTCAAATTGTTTACCAGGTATTATGTTCAATCCACTTTTCAGTAAAAATTTTTCCAGTATTGTAATTTCACTTATCAACGCAGCAGCCTTAGTCTAAACCACCTATCCTGACACTTTTTTTTAACTTTGGGAAAATGTGTACCATCTACATGTGTACCCTCCTGCAGTGTGTGTGTACTCACCTAGTTGTACTCACCTAGTTGAGGTTGTAGGGGTCGAGTCCGAGCTCCTGGCCCCGCCTCTTCACTGGTCGCTACTAGGTCACTCTCCCTGAACTGTGAGCTTTATCATACCTCTGCTTAAAGCTATGTATGGATCCTGCCTCCACTACATCGCTTCCCAAACTATTCCACTTCCTAACTACTCTGTGGCTGAAGAAGTACTTCCTAAAATCCCTGTGATTCATCTGTGTCTTCAACTTCCAACTGTGTCCCCTTGTTGCTGTGTCCCATCTCTGGAACATCCTGTCTTTGTCCACTTTGTCAATTCCTCTCAGTATTTTGTATGGCGTTATCATGCCCCCCCTATCTCTATGTGTGTGTGTGTGCGTGAATGAGTATCAAATGCGAATCTCTAAATCCCCTCCATAAAAACTGTAAGAAATTAATAATAATCTCTGTTTCTGGTGTTTCGTAAATGAATTTGAAGGTCGGACATTTATATGCATTAAGCAAGTTTATTCTTTTCTCTGAGGATGAAGGTCCCCAGGACAGTTCCAGAGGTGGTACTTCCCTCTATATATATTATATATATATATTATATATATATATATTATATATATATATATATTATATATATATATTATATATATATATGTGTGTGTGTGTATGTGTGTTTACATAGTTTAAAAATAGTATGTTAATAAAGCTGTGTTTACAGTGACACCTGGTCTACATGATGGCTTACTTTGTATATATTGTCTTTTGACCAAAGTACAGTGACATCACACGTCTTTAAGACCACAGGTGACATCACGCAACACTAAGACCAAGTTTTATAGTAAATCTTTACCGTCTTTCTTGCATATTATAACATAATTCAACACTATAGCTACCAAAACATTTACTAACATTAAGTACATTTATAACTCTACTAACATCTCTCTTATAACTTTCCCAAAACTATAAATGCACACAACTGCGGCTTTCCTTTGTTTCTGAATTGACACTCTTCTTTTTTATCCATATTTCGTCTTTACCTTCACTTAAACAATGGTAATTCTGACACACACTTTACCTGGTCTGGTCAACACTCTTATTCCATTATAATTATTACATTCTTTAAAATTTTTTACCATTTTCTTCTTTTATAAACATTATGAACAAAATCATTAAGTATTCCAGGACTTTATTACAACTGTGTCACAAACATCAATCTTAATACATTCTTATTTTCCCAGTTTTAATCTTCTTATTGCCTCATTTCTTTCATACTGACTAACTCTGTTGACAGCAGAGTTAGTTAAGCTGACAGCAGAGTCATCAAGGCTGACAGCTGAGTTAGGATGGCAGCAGATTCAGCCAGGCTGGCAGCAGAGTCAGCCAGGATGACAGCATAGTTAGGCTGACAGCTGAGTCAGGCTGACAGCAGTCAGCCAGGATGACGAGCGAGTAAGGCTGACAGCAGAGTCAGCCAGGCTGACAGCAGTTAGCCATGATGACGGGCGAGTAAGGCTGACAGCAGAGTCAGCCAGGCTGACATCTGTACCACGGAACTGTGCTTTTCCTTATTGTGAATTATTATGTAGTTCTTATAAGTTTTCTTCTGATGTTTACTTTTCACTTTCATCTACACATACACATCACCACAAACACACATATATATACATACATGTGTACACATACACATCACTACAAACACACACATATATACATGTGTACATATACACATCACTACAAACACAAACACACATATATACATACATGTGTACACATACACATCACTATAAAAAACACCATTACGAACACACAACACACACACACCCTTATATATATATATATATATGTGTGTGTGTGTGTGTGTTTCACATACAAAATCACTACAAACACACATTTAAATACATGTGTACATTTAACATGAGTATATCTGCACTCTCCCACACCATTGTTTAAATTAATAAATATTATATAAATAGTGTAAGAAGATTAAGAAAATTCTTGATCATATAATTTAAATTTTCTTAAGAAAATAGAATAAGGGTTTTAAGAAAATAGAATAAGGGTTACAATATTTTGATGAAATATTTTGGAAAAAAATTGTAATATGTGAAGAAGTGACTGACATGAGAGACTTAGAATAACTAATTAAATAATTCTCTCAGGTTTCACATATAAACTTTTCTCACCTCTTCATCACAGATACAAAATAAAAACTTTCAGTGATGAAAATGAAAACTGTCAACTTGAATGATACGATCTCTTGACAATACGAATTTTGGTGTTGGCTGCCACAACCTGGCCAGTACGACTGTGTGTTAATGTCTCCCATACTGTTGTTATGTACTGTGATGTATCAATGTTAACATATATTGCACACTGAATGCTGTGGTGCACTATGTTGCAGAGATATAGCACAAAGTCAGTAAGTAATGAGGAAGACACAAATTTTAGAAAAAATATTTAATGAAGAAGTTTGTTTCACAGGTGAAAAATTCCCCTCTTTCCTGATACACCAGAGTTAAAACATATGTAACCTGTCTGGTAAATTTAGACAAAAGCATCGGACAAAAAATAAGTAGAATAATACATAAAAACTTTTTTTTGGTAAATAAAAATAGCAAATGGCACATAAAACAACTTTAAAAACAAAAAAAATACAACATATTTCCTACAAAAATTTTTGAGAGGGAAAAGCCCTCCAAACGATGGAATGTGACGGGGAAAAAAAAAAATCCGAACGATGGAAATATAGAAAGAAACCTGACATAACGAAGGAAAATTTAAGGGGAACCTCACCCGAACGGGAATATGAGGGGAAAAACCTTCCAGAGTAAGGAAAAAAGACAGAAAAAACATGTCAGGGTGATTGTTTTGTCAGAAGAAATGTCCAGGGGGAAAAAAGTTTAGAGCGAAGAACTGTTCAAACAATGGAAAAAAACATGGAAAAAACCCTCCCTTGCGAAGGAACATGGCTGCAAAAAGTTCAGGCTGGTAAAAGACAGGAAAAAAAAACCAAACAGATCAAGGAAAATAACGGGAAACCAATCAACATCGAAAAGGGAAAATGAAACGAAATACCTGGAGAAAAAGAATGAAAAATGACAAAAAAACTCCCAGGGGATAGAAAATGACAAGGGGAAAAACCGTCCTTGTCGATGAAAAAAGAGAGAAAAACTTAGGGCGATGGAAAAACGATTGAGAAAAAATCCTTTTTCCCCAGGAAAAAACAAAGAAAAAAAATCAGGGGGGGAGATTAAAAAATAGAGAAACCCGACCAGAACGTTCGAAAAAAGTCAGGGGTAAAATTTTAGAACGATGGAAAAAATTTCAGGGAAACCCTTCAGGTCAATGGAAAAAGAAGGGGGAAAAAAAGTACAGAAAGAGAAAAATGACAAGGAAAACAGTAATGGGATGGAAAAAAGACAGGGGGGAAAACCCCTCAAGAACGATGGAAAAAACGACAGAAAAAAAATTTTTGGGGATTTAAAATGACAAAAACCGGTCAAGGGAGATGGAAAGAAGAGAAAAACCCGGGGTGTTTCATGGGAAAAACAGTGAAAACCCGTGCAGGGCTTAAAGTAAAACATCAGGGAAACCCCTCCAGGGCAATGGAAAATTGACGTGAAAACCCTCCCCAGCGATTGAAAAAAAAGGGTTACCGTTAATTATATAATAAAAGGGGGGAAAATGTCAGGGATATGGAATATGAAGGGAAACCCATCCAAGGGATTTGAAAAAAAAAAGGGAAACCTGAAAAGTTCAATGGGGGGAAAGAAAAAGGAAACCCGTCAATTGACATGGAAAAATAAACCCGGGAAACCCCCCAGGCCCACAATAAGCACTAAAAAGATCCAAGGTGATACAAAATGAAAAAAAATAACGTAATAGCGATGGAAAAAGACAGAAAAAAATGTAGGGGGATGAAAGGGGGGCGGAGAACCCGGCCAGCCCCATGAAATGAGAGGGAAAAAACAGTTCAGGGCCCCTTTGGGAAAAAAAAAATGAAAAACCATCCGGGCGATGGGGAAAATTTAAAGGGAAACCACTCAAGATCAATGTAACATGAGAGAGAAACCCTCCAGAAGACTGAAAACATTGAGGGAAAATGAATGAGAAATCTGTCCCGAGGTACGGAAAACGAAGGATAAAAAATGACTGGTAGTGAAATATGACAACAAAACCCTCCAGACGGAGGAAAATGAGAGACTGACAGTACTGGACGATGGAATATGACTGAAAACCCGCCAGAACAAAAGAATATGACAGGGAAAAATGTCCTGGTGATGAATATGACGAAAAGCCGGCCCCCAAAAAACGAAAAAATACAGGAAAGCCCCTCAGCAAAACTTGTAAATGGGGCGGGAAATCCATGAAGGGGCGTGGAAACTGACAGGGGGAAACTAGTCAAGGATATGGGTTTTGAAGGGAAACCCCACCGGGGATGGAAAATGAAAGGAAAAAAATTCAAGCGACTAGAAAAGACAGGAGAAGCCCGTTATTGGAGGAATTGACAGGATACATGCTAAAAGGGCGATGGGAAAAAGACGGGGGAAACCCCATCCAGTGATGAATATGAGAGGGAAACCTTCCCGAAGATGGGTATGAGGGGAAATCTGACGGGGAAAATGGAATTGAGAGGGAAATCTGACAGAACGATGGAATTGAAGGGAAATCTGAGCATAACGATAAAATATGAGAGGGAAAGCCCTCAGGGAAAAAAGGAAAAATGACAGAAAAACATGTTTGTGCGGAAAAAAGATACTGAAATAAAAATGGAAAAAAGTTGGGCGATGGAAAATGCCCCTGGGGAAAACAGTTCAGGGTTTATGAAAATGACAAGGGAAAAAATCAGATCATGAAAAAATGGCAGGGAAATAATCAGGAAAATAGAAAGACCGGGGAAAACCACTCAATCGATGGAAAATACAGGGAAAAGAGTTTGGGGAGGGAAAGGGGCAGAGAAACCCCTTTAAAAACGATTTAAAGTGAAAGGGAAAATTTTGTAATTATCATGGAAAAAGGGCAGGTAAAACCATCAAGGACGTGGAAATGCACGGGATACAGTCCAGGGTTATGGAATTGCAGGGGAAAAAATCGCCAGGGCAAGGAAAATGACAGGGAAAAAAATCCCGGGTTGGGCAAAGAAAAGGGGGAAACCTTCATTGGAATTTAAATAACCATGAAAAACCCCTCCAGGATGATTGAAAAATGACATTAAAACCGTCCCGGGAGCGATGGAAAATGAGAGGGGAAACAATTCAAAGCGTTGGAAAAGACAGCGAAACCAAAAGGTCGAGGGAATATGACAGAAACTCGTCCGAACGATGGAAAATGAAAAAAAAAAAAAATGTCCCCGAGCGATTGAAACGACAGAAAAAAATCCCAGGCGATGGAAAAAAAGGGGGGGGAAAATGGTTCAGATCGATAGAAAAATGACAGGATACCTGTCCAAAAATGTAGAAAGTGAAAAGGAAAACAGTCAAACGATGGGTATGAGGGGAAACTAATCCAGAAAGATGGGAAAAAGACAGGAAAAAAATGTCCATGACGATTGAAATGAGTGGGGGAAAACCATTTGGAAAATGTAATATGACAGGAAAAAATGACAGGGCGATGGAAATGAGGGGGAAAAAAAATTTGGAGTGGAAAATGACAAGGGGAAAACACCCCCGTGCGATGGGAAAAAGGAGGGGAAACCTTTTAAAAAAAAAAAAATCAGTGAAACATGACAAGGAAACCCGTGCAGAAAGATGAAAATGACTGAAAAAAATCCGGCTTATTGAATATGAGAGAGAAAAATTGCAGTGGGAGGGAAAAAATGAGTGGGAAAAAAAAGTTTTGGGTGAGGAAAATAGGGAAGCCTGTCCAGGTCGATGGGAATATGTCAGGGAAAAACCCTACGGAACGATGGTAAATGACAGGAATACCAGTTAGGCGATGGGGAAAATGAAAAGGAAACCTGTCTAGCCACGGAAAAAAGAGGGGGAAAAAAAAAAACTGTCCGGCGGTGAAATATGACTAAAAAACAAGCCCGAAAGATGGAATATAAAAGGCGATGGAATTGGGGGAAAACCCGTCCAGAACAATGGAATATGAAAGGGAAAAATGTCATTGTAATAGAAGGGAAAACCCCTAGACGCAAAGAAAAATGACATGAAAGCCCGCAAGCATGCATGAATATGTATTGTAAACCGACAACGACCATGGAAAAAAGACAGGAAAAAATGTCCAAGAAAATTGAATATGAAAAGGAAAACCTACCAGGGCGATGAAATGAAAGGGAAACGGTGTTGTGCGAAGGAAAAGAGAGGGAAACCGTCTGGGGCTATTTAACTGATAGGAAAAACTGTAATTTTCATAGAAAAAATGGTAAAATCGTCCGGACGCTGGAAAAAGACATGGATCAGTCCAGGGTTATGTAAAGAAGGGAAAATGTCCCGGGCAATGGAAAATGACAGGGAAACTATCCAGGGCACTGGGGAAAAAAAAAGGGAAAACCCCTTTAAAAGACATGGAATATAACCATGAAAACCTCTACAGAAAGATTGAACATGACATTAAAACGTCAGAGCGTGGAAAAAATTAGAAAGGGAAAAACATTTAAAGCGTTGGAAAAAACAGCGAAACTAAACCGAGATTGAGGGAATATGACAGAAACTCGTCCAGAAAGATGAAAAATACCCGAAAAAACATGTCCGGGCGACTAAAAAATGACAAGGAAATAGTTTAGGGAAATGGAAAAAAATTGAGGGGAAAATAATTCAAAGGGGTGGAAGTGACAGGGAAAACAGTTCAGAGAACGGCAAATAAAAGGGAAACTAATCAAATCGATGGGGAAAATGACAGGGGGAAAACCCCTTTATGAAAGAATGAAAATTCAGAAAAAGCATGTCCCGGGGCGATTGAAATGAGAGGGAAAAAAACCCCTCAGGGACGTGGGAAAAACACAAAAACCCTTCCACGTGATTGAAAAAAGACAGGGGGAAAACCCCCTTTAGGACAATCGAAAAGACAGGGAAACCCAAGGCAAAGGGGAAAACGACGGGGGGGAAAGGAGAAAACATTCACGGCGATGGAAAATGAAAGGGAAAAAAATTCAAGATCCCGAAAGACTGAAAATGACTGAAAAACATGTCCGGGCCCCCATTGTATATGACACAAAAGCATGCGCAGGCAGGGAAAAAGACAGGGGAAAAGTTCGGTGATGGGAAAACTATGGAAAACCCGTCCCGGTCGAGGAAAATTAGGGAAAAAAACCCAGGAAAAATGGAAAATGCAGGGAAAAACGGCCCCGAAGATGGGAAATTACGGGGAAAAACAGTTTATTGGGAAAGGAAAAAAGCAAGGATCCAAGTAGGGATGGAATTGACAGGGAAACCCGTCTAGAGCTCAGGAAACGACAGGAAAAATTGTCCCTGGGGAGGAAAAACGAATAAAACCCATTCCCGAAAAAATGGGAAAATGACAGCCCCAAACGTAAAACGATGGAATGTAACATGAAAACCCGTCCAGGCAATCGTATATGAAATGGAAAACTGTCCCTTGTGCAGAAAATGGGAGGAAAAAACGTAACGGCAAAGGAAAAAAGACAAGAAAGTCCGTCGAGCATGCTTTGAATATGGTGGGAAATCCCTTTACAACGATGGAATATGAAGGGGAAAACCCGTTAAAAAGATGGAAAATCAGAGGCAAACCTGCGGGAAAAAAAGAAAGGAATACGACAGGGGAAAAAAATGTCCAGAATGATTAAAAATGACAGGAAAACCCGTCAGAAGGATGAAAGGACGGGAAAAACCCGACCAGAACGATGGAAAATGGGAGGAAAATTTACCAGAATGATGGAACAGACGGGAAAACTGCCAGGCGATAGAATATGACAGGAAAATCTGCTAAAATGAGGAATTTTTCAAGGAAACGTTTAGAACGATGGAATTTACAGGGAAAACCCTTCGTGCATGTGGGGGAATTACAAAAATAAATGTCCAGGGCGACTGAAAATGAGAAAAAAAAAACCTTCTTTACTATGGGGAATATGACAGGGGGAATCCGCCCCAAAGCAATGGAAAATGACAGCAAAACGTTCACGAAAAAGAAATATGACAGGGAAAACAGTTTATAGCGAGGGAAAGAAAAAGGAAAAAAGTTCAAGGCAAGGGAAAAAAGGCAGGGAAAAAACCGTCCTTCCCAATTGTCATTTTCACCCTAAAGGGGGAAAAAAGGCGGTTAGGGTGATAAATGACAAAGAAATCAATTGGTCGGGGAAAAAATGAAAGGAAACCCCGTCTAGAGCGATGGAAAAGCAAAACAATGCCCAGGGCAAAAAAAAGGACACGAGAAAAACCCCCCATGTAAAATGGAAACTTCCAGAAAAAAACCAAAGGTAAAGGGAAAAAAATGTTACAGATTTAGTGCGGGGAAAAAAGACGGGGAAAAAAGTAAAAAGGGGGATGGAAAATGGGAGGGAAAAAAGTCCAGGGGGGATAAAAAAAACGAGGGAGAAAAAAGGAAATTTACAGGAAAACAAAACGTATTCTGTGTTTTGCCCTTTTCCCGTTCCTGTTTCCCGGGCCTGTTCTTGTTCCCGTTCCCGCATTTTGTTTCAAATTTTTTTATTTTCCCGCCCTCCAGGAAAATTTTTTAGCGTTAATTGTTTTTTAAAACTTCCCAGTTTTCCCCTTTGTAGGGAAAAATTTGAGGGGTTTTTTTAAGAGATCCCAACAGTTTGGGGTCCAACAGTGTAAGTTGACAGTGTAAGTCCGACAGGTTAGTTTAAAAAGTGTAAAACCAGCAGTGTAAGTCCAAAAGGTAAGCCCAAAAGGTAAAATCCCAAAAGTGTTGTTTAAAAAACTGATCTGATGTGGGTGAAATTTTTTGTACAGTTATCCTTTAACAAAGAGGGAAAACTACTTTCTACTAATCTACTAATAAAATAATTTAATTTAAAAATAATAATAAAAAGAAGAAGAAGAAGGGAAAAAGAAAAGGAAAATAAGAGAGGTTGTGATTTTGGGGGGGTTCCCAAAGAAGATAAAAGAAAAAAGAAAGGGTGGTTTAAGAACCAAAACACTGAAGGTTTGTAGGGCAACATCGTCCTGTATTTCCCTTATATTTTACTTTTAAGGGTTTTCCTACATCATCACTGTAGTTACATTGTGTTTACCTTTAAACCATAAACCCGAAGTTCCAAATTGTAGTTTCACACCCTTTCCCGTTTACTTTCAACATTACCCGAGGGGTTTACACTTAAGGAAACCTTCGTTAACCTTTCACTTTCAGCTGGGTTTTGCACCTTAGGGAAACACCTTTGACCTGCAGTTGTCATTTACATTCCACCTGTTGTCACCTTTCCATCTTAAGCAACAACTAACGAGGCCGCATTACAGGTCGTTCCTCAAACTGTCTTACAAGAAAACCTGTTATTTAAATGGAATACAGAAAGTGAATCTGACTTTGTTTCTGCACCTTAACTGTCTTAGTATGTTGCTCGGCTAGTCTTGTATTTCTCTGTACTGGTCACTAGTACTCTCCTTGTTGGTGCTAGCAGGGAGGGAAGCACTGGTCACTAGTACCCTCCACGTTGGTGCTAGCAGGGTAAGAAGCACTGGTCACTAGTACCGTCAAGTTGGGTGCCAACAGAACCAGAAGCCAGGCCTCTAATAAAGACCATTACTTTGCCAACACTATCATTAAGCTATATAGTAAAACTTCATCTCTAAACATTACGGCTCTGTGGTGCAGCGGTCAGCACGGCTGCCTCTAAAGTAGCAGACTCGGGTTCGACTCCCGGCGGAGTCTTAGATTGTTTTTTTTATAATGACTTAATTTTACCGTCTGAAGTGAAACCTTTAACACTATCCACACAGATCATTATTATTTTACTGGAATGTGTTAAACAGGTAAGGGTCAAAGTTCCTGGGAAATCCCAGACATTTATTCCTTCACCAGTATGAGGGACGCTCTATTAAAGAAAAATTTATATTATAAGTATCTTGTAATATACGTCTGTTCATTATTGGTGTTTAATGTTTGTTAGAACTCAGTCTGAGGAAGAGGACAACTTTTATATTCTTATTGTTGGATTAAACTGACATTTGTCCAACTCTGCTAACTTAAGTTTATGTTAGAGTTGTATTGTGTTTGTCTTTGAATGTGTGTAACTACACACTGTGTTGTGTAGACCATCTTTGATTAATGGTTATTACTGATGGGCTAGTGAGTTGTACACCATGGTACTTGTACTAGTGAGTTATACACCATGGTACTTGTACTAGTGAGTTGTACACCATGGTACGTGTACTAGTGAGTTGTACACCATGGTCCTTGTACTAGTGAGTTGTACACCATGGTACTTGTACTGGTGAGTTATACACCATGGTACTTGTACTAGTGAGTTATACACCATGGTACTTGTACTAGTGAGTTATACACCATGGTACTTGTACTAGTGAGTTATACACCATGGTACTTGTACTAGTGAGTTATACACCATGGTACTTGTACTAGTGAGTTATACACCATGATACTTGTACTAGTGAGTTATACACCATGATACTTGTACTAGTGAGTTAAACACCATGATACTTGTGCTAGTAAGTTGTACACCATGGAACATCTTCTAGTAAGTTGTACACTATGGTACGTGTACTAGTGAGTTGTACACCATGGTCCTTGTACTAGTGAGTTGTACACCATGGTACTTGTACTGGTGAGTTATACACCATGATACTTGTACTAGTGAGTTATACACCATGGTACTTGTACTAGTGAGTTATACACCATGATACTTGTGCTAGTGAGTTGTACACCATGGAACTTCTTCTAGTAAGTTGTACACTCTGGTACTTGTACTAGTGAGCTGTGGACCATGGTAATTGTGCTAGCCTGAGGTATGTTGTGTGATGCAGCTTGTATATGATCCATCCCGTGTTGGCAGCAACACAATGTTAGCGATTTGATACGCTTATGTTATTTATTGTTTCAATTATATTCTACATTATTATGATGTTATTTATTCCCATACAAACTGTAAACATATTTGTGCAAAATATCTTGATTCAGACGTATATTATACTTTCTATTTTACCACGTCATTAAACCAGTGAATACAAGTGAAATTATTGGTTATAACTGTCAGGTGTTTGTCTACATCAAGCACTGCTTTGAGAAATTACACATATGTGCACATGTGTCTAATTGCTCATCTTGTGGGTATAGTATATCATTTATAAGAACAGGTGTGGAAGCACAGACAAGCACAGCTGTGGAAGCACAGACAAGCACAGGTGTGGAAGCACAGACAAGCACAGGTGTGGAAGCACAGACAAGCACAGGTGTGGAAGCACAGACAAGCACAGGTGTGGAAGCACAGACAAGCATAGCTGTGGAAGCACAGACAAGCACAGGTGTGGAAGCACAGACAAGCACAGGTGTGGAAGCACAAACACAGGTGTGGAAGCACAGACAAGCACAGGTGTGGAAGCACAGACAAGCACAGGTGTGGAAGCACAGACAAGCACAGGTGTGGAAGCACAGACAAGCACAGGTGTGGAAGCACAGACAAGCATAGGTGTGCAAAGCACAGACAAGCACAGGTGTGGAAGCACAGACAAACACAGGTGTGGAAGCACAGACAAGCACAGGTGTGGAAGCACAGACAAGCACAGGTGTGGAAGCACAGACAAGCACAGGTGTGGAAGCACAAACAAACACAGGTGTGGAAGCACAGACAAGCACAGGTGTGGAAGCACAGACAAGCACAGGTGTGGAAGCATAGACAAGCACAGATGTGGAAGCACAGACAAGCACAGGTGTGGAAGCACAGACAAGCACAGGTGTGGAAGTACAGACAAGCACGTCTCGTCTATTATAGTTTCATTTTAATTATTTATAATTAACATGGGTAATTATATCAGATTCAAAAAATAGATATCAATACAGTCATACATTCATATATAATTATGTGAAATGCATGAATATGATTCATACATTAAATATAAAACGTTTTCAGATATTAGTATACAAGATATTTTGTATGAACAGTATTTGTTAATTACATTTAACAATATTTAAATTACAACTTTGTTAGTTTAATAGGATAATCTTAATTTCTTTGCTTATTATATTATTTGTAAGGATTAACTAACATTTCGTAATTGTCTACATTCTATTACTTATTTTTGTGTTGCTGCATAATGTTCAGTCTCTGCAAAGTGCTTGTGTAGTAGGAGAGACTATGTGATGGCAGGGTTTACTGTTTTCAAGAAGATTCTTGCTAAGACTTCAGAGATGGTGAAGCTGCCTTTGTTTTGTTTAATTGTATTAGAAACGGCGATTAGTAATGATTCAAGGCACTTGCGACTGCGGAAATTAGTTTCTTTGATCACTAATTGGGCGTCCCTGAACTTCATGAGATGATTGGTGGAATTTCGATGTTGTACACAGGCGTTGTTCAAGTTATCGTTCCTACATGCGCAAATGTATTCATTGAGGCGGGTGTCGAGGTTTCGTGCTGTTTCACCTACATAAATCTTGTCACAGCCTCCACAGGGTATAGTGTAAACCCCTGCGTTGACTGGTTTGTGGTGCTTGGATTTTGTTCTGGGTAGATCCTTTATCGAAGTGCTGGAAGCGATGGCGACTCTGGTGTTAGCTTGTGAAAGTACCTGTTTTTATGTTTCCCAGGTAATAGCTTTTATAACCTTTTTTTCATGTGTAAGTAAATTGTTCTAACATTTTGTATTACTACTACTACCACTAGTATTGCACCTCACTCTGAGCATATATATACTCTCTCTGTTTTTGTACTGTCTGTAACGGCTTGACAAAGCTCCTGGAGGGCGAAACGTTGCCACAATAAAATGTCACATTAGCTGCACTTGTGTCCTTTTACTTTACATATTGTCGGTAGTTCTACCAACTTTATTACAGTGTTATTATTGATGTATATATATATATATATATATATATAATATATATATATATATATATATATATATATATATATATATATATATCGTGCTGAATATGTAAAACTGGTCAGTTAGCAAGAACTCATTTAAAATTAAGTCCTTTCTAAAATTTTCTCTTATACTTTTAAAGATATTTTTTTTCATTAATGTTAATGTAAAAAATTTTAATTTTGCACCAAAAGAATCTTAGAAAACTTACCTAACCTTATTATAACAAAAACAATTTATTTTAGCCTAACCCAACTAAATATATTTTAAATACGTTTACAATAATTTAGTACTAAACAATACACTTAGGAATTCTTCGCTTGCCTAATTCTTGGGTACGACCTACTTCCACATTGAACAAATGTGACACCACCTATGACTGCTGCACCTCTCCTGCCATACGGTTTATAAGCTGCTTCTCCGCTCATCTGCCGTATTCTACTCAAGATTGATGGACTGAACACATCGACTCAAGGTTGAGGGACTGATTACCTCATTCTCCTGTTCTTCAAGTTTCTCCTATGTATGGACTGATGAAGCCACTGTGTGGCGAAACGTTTCCTCAATAAAGATACCCAAGAGTTGCACATGTGTCTAATTTATCAACATGTCGGTTCTCTGAACCATTCATCTACAAGTACAAGTACATCTACAAGTACAAGTACATCTACAAGTACAAGTACAACTTACACAGGCGTAGTTGACATCAGTGTCATACTATGTACGAAATGATCAGTGTGTGAATTTATAACTGCCCCAGAGAGACTTTTTCTTCTGCCCTGTCTGCTTGATGTACTTCGCTTGGCAGGTGACATCAGCAGAAGGAACGCCCTTAAATGTGTAAATGAATCAGATTTTAAAGCTGGAAAGCGAATTCAAAAGCAACACTGCAGCAGGAAGCTCACCATTACCGTTAAACAGTGAACCTTACGTGGTAATTACTGAGATATCTAACATACACTGTGATTGACAGTAATATTTCTCATCGGTACGACAAATATTAGAAGACAAGTCTTCAACACAACTTGCATTATCTCGTATTAACACTGGAATAATGTTAATCATAACAGGTTCTGCTCTATATTTTTCAACAACACTTTTCTAACCCCAT
>NW_026464586.1:0-13519 GCF_026875155.1 Cherax quadricarinatus
TCCCATACTACTGAATCTAAGTTCAGCATAGGAAAAACCCGACTGTGACAATACACAGAAGCCAGTACAAAATTAGGTCAGAAGCTATAGCTGAGGACCTGAAATGTTCAGAGTGTCTAAGCGACACGCAACCTCAGTACAACGTCGAAAATCACTAAGTCTATACAATGTTCTGTGAACAGAGTTCTACAGAACTAACAAGAATAATGAGACAGACAATCTGTCCAACCACCAAGCGAGTCTAGAGCAGACTGAATACTTCACGAGAGGTGAGGACACCCCCCCCCTCGATCACGTGATAACCCCGTGGACAGCACAGCTCAGAAGCCGGCAGTATAACGAGCGACAAGCGATAATTACAGTAGTTTGACAATCAAGACTTGAACTGAGCACATATTATGTACATCCTAACAACATAAGTCAAATAAGAATATAAAGCAATATATTTACAATTTAGCTATTATCGCAAATATAAGCAATATAAAATTATATGAAAAGATAATATACATTATAATCATTGTAACCCATTCAGTCTGTAATTCTTTGCTGTTGCTTTACTGCCCCCTTTGTGGAGTGGGGCTATGTCTGTTTTTTTAGTAACTGTGGGACGACCCCCGTGTCTATGCTCCCTCTCCATAGGATGGAAAAGGCTCGTGGTAGGGGCTTCTTGCAGTTCTTGATGAACACAGAGTTCCATGAGTCTGGCCCTGGGGCAGAGTGCGTGGGCATGTCATTTATCGCCTGTTCGAAGTTCTTTGGCGTCAGGATAACATCAGATAGGCTTGTGTTAATCAAATTTTGTGGCTCTCTCATAAAAAATTCATTTTGATCTTCGACTCTCAGTCTGGTTAGCGGCTTGCTAAAAACTGAGTCATATTGGGATTTGAGTAGCTCACTCATTTCCTTGCTGTCATCTGTGTAGGACCCATCTTGTTTAAGTAGGGGCCCAATACTGGACGTTGTTCTCGATTTTGATTTGGCATAGGAGAAGAAATACTTTGGGTTTCTTTCGATTTCATTTATGGATTTTAGTTCTTCCCGCGATTCCTGACTCCTAAAGGATTCTTTTGCTTATTTTCGATGCTTGCTTTTCTTGCCCAGTGTCTCCTCGATTTCAGATATATTGCCCTCTTTTGCCCTCTTTATTTTTTCCGTCGCCTGTAAAGGGAGCGCCGTCTTTTTTTATTTTACTCTACCCCTCCTTTTTTTTAGGGAATAACCCTTGGCTACATCGAGTGCCCCGGTTAATCTTTTAGGATAAAGTTGGGGTTGTGGCTTTTTAATCTTCCAGCTTTTATCGGTTGGCTTGGGTTTATTGGCCCCCACTTTATGTTTTTGTTATTAAAGTTGATTTGGTGAATGCCCCCCTCGTGACTGTCTCTTTATGTCGGTTGGGGCCCCGCATAAGTTGAACTCTTTTTGTTGTGATCTGAAAATTGTTTTTATTGGTACATTTTTTATCGATCATCATTGTTGGGAAAGATGGGGTCTGTGTTTTTCCCCAGTTTAGGGGGCTTATTATTTGGGGTTTAAATTGATTTTGTTCGGTTTTTAAAAGCTCGTGTGGTGTGAGTTTTCATCAGAGTGCTCCGGTGTTATTACTGCAAACAATTTTATTTGCTATTTTCCCTCCATTTTAGGTGCCTTAAGTTGAAACCCCCCAGGAGCCAAGTTTGGGTGCATGAGCTGGAAGTTTTTCCCAGCAGTGGTAAAATTTTTTAACAGCTTTTCCTGGAATTGCTGGGGTTGCATCGGGGCTTGTGTACCCAATGATGGGTTTTTGGTTCTGCCCTTTTTATGTTAAAATTCCATACATTTTTTGAAGTTAAAAGCAGTTTGTGCAAAACAAGGGGGGCTCTGCAATGTACGGGCGGAACCAACATAGTTTTAAGAGAGGTTGACAAAGTCGGAAAGCAGAGAGAGGAGGACCCAAAGTAGCGATCGTAAAAGAGGGGGGTCAGGGCTGAGTCTCGACCCCTGAAAAACCAAATTAGGTGGTACACAGCTAAGGGGAATGCCCTAGAAGAAGGTTAAGGGATATACCCAAACGAATTGGAGGACAGTTTTGTAACGTTTGCCAAAAAAATTTAAAAAACCCGTTATCCCTTTTTTATAATTAATTATAATATAATTAAAAAAACAAATAAAATTTAAAATCAGGGGGAAGTGTAAAGGGTAGTTTTATACAGCAATATGGGGGGGGGGGTTTGAAGGTTTTCCTCCCCCTATTGTGTCCAGTAGTTGGGTGTGTCGGCGGGTTTACAAGGGTGAGTCTAGCCCCAGTTGTTTTTGTGTTGTAAATGTATGATGGAAGGGATAGGTCGGGGTTTCTTCTCGCTGCGATGTGAAAAAATGAGGGAAATTAAAGCGGAAGAGTATCATATAAGAATAAAAGGGCCCTTTACCCGGTAAATAAGATTTTGTGAAAACATTTGGGTTCTTGTTCTTGAAAGTTTCCCCCACGTATTTGTCTTTCTTTCCCAATGCAGAGAAATGTGAAGGAGGAGGACTTTGAGGTAATCGCCCAAAGCTAAAAGACGGGTTCAGCCCACAGTCTTGAAAAACTGCGATATTCCCTTATGGGGGGATATAACTTGAGAGATCAGGTGGTCAAGGTGGGCGGGTCACCAGGGCCCAAAATTCTGGAAGTGTTTCCCCTATAGGTTAGGAAATTTGAAAAAATTTGTTTTCAAGACCCAAAAAATTTGCTGGTGCAGGGATTTTTCCGGGTTACTTCTATTAGTGGTTGTTCCTGGAACCCGACCTACCACTGCCCCATCCTTCGTAATCAGATATAAGTCTCATCTCTCGAATTGCTGCATTTTACTAAAATTGTGAACTAAACCGTATCTTGGGCTGACAGTCCCTGGTTGAGGGACTGGTCCTCAATCCTTTCCTCGTCTTCCATCTTTTCTTGGGGTGGTGAAGCGTTTAGGGGAAATCAAGTCCCCACAGTTGTACAAGTGGTTTTCTTTTCAAGAATCAGTGTCAGTGGGACCCCTCACTGCATATATTTTACACTTTATTAGTTAAAAAACCCTTAAAGAGTTTGTCTTTCACTTTTTCCCGACATTTTTCTTCATCTCTCTCCATTTCTAGCAACATAAAATATGTCAAAATTCCTACCTAATATTTGTATTTACTACAAGAATGTAAAAAGTTACAGACCATGTTGATTCAGGGCATACTTTATATAGAAAGCCCTTGTTATGCAAATTAGGCCATGCCCAGGATGGGACCCCCCCAGCCCACTAACACCCGGTACCCATTTTACTGATGGATGAATATGAATCAGATGTAAAGAAACACGCCCAATGTTTGTACCCTGGCTGGGAATCGAACCTAATCCTCGGCGTGTAAAGCGGAGTTCACCCACCAGGCCCCGAGCTGCTATTGAATCCTTCTTTAACAAAAAAAATTCACACTTTTTTAAACCAGATAAATATTTTTTAAAATATTAAAATTATCAATTTGGAAATCAACATGTTTTAAACCCTGATATTCTTCTCTTCACTTCCTTCACATCAGTATCTCAAAATATTTGATTTATACACGTTTGTTTATATGATGAAATATTCTTTTAGGAACTCCACACTATATAAAATATATATATATTATATATATAATATTAAAAATCATAGCATCTGTTTCACTTTTGTCGTGATTTTCTAGATTAGGTATTATAGCTTATTCCCTCCCCGGTGTTGACACAGCCATTATTAATCCCGGGGTTGACACAGAGCATTATTAATGCCTGGTGTTGAACGAGCCTTATTACATACCTGGTGTTGACACGAGCCATTTTTTAAACCCCCCGGGTGTTGACACAGAGCCTTATTACATCCCTGGATTGACAAGCCCCATTATTAACCCCCTGGTTTTGAAAAAAGCCATTATTAAATCCCTGGGCTAAACCGAGTTTTATTACATCCCTGGTTTTGGGCACAGACCCATTTTTACATCCTAGTGTGAAAAAAGAGCCATTATTACTCCCTGGTGTTGCAGAGAGCCATTATTACATCCTGGTGTTGAAAAGAGCTTTTATTCCACCCCGGGTGTGACACAGAGATTTTATTAACCCCCTTGTGTTGCACAGACCCATTATTAACCCCTGGTGTTGACACGGGCCCATATTAATCCCTGGTGTTGCCAGACCCATTATTATTTTCTCTGGCGTTGACCCCGAGCCATTTTACATCCCTGGTGTTGCACAGACCCATTATTCATCCTGGGCGACACAGACCCTTATTACCCCCTGGTGTTGACCGAGTCATTATTACATACCTATTTTTGAACAGACCCATTATTACACCCCTGGTGTTGAAAAGACCCATTTTTAAAACCCCCTGGTATTGAACGACCCCATTTTACAACCGGTGTTGAACAAACCCATTTTTACTCCCTGGTTGAACGGCCTTTTTTACATCCTGGTGTTTATCAGACCTTTATACATCGTGGTGTTGACACGACCCATATTAACCCCCTTTGGTGTTGAACGGGCCCATTTTCCCACCCCTGGTTTGACAAGACCCTTTTACATCCCTGGTGTGACACAGAGCCTTTTTTACTTTCCCTGGTTTTGCACAAGATTTTTTACATCCCAGGTGTTGACCGGACCCATTATTACATCCGGGTTTTGAACAGAGCCTTTTTATTAATTTCCTGGTGTGACACAGAGAAATTTTATTACACCCCTGGTTTTGAAAAGGGCCCTTTTTACATCCCCTGTGTTGAACGCCTTATTTACCCCTGGTTTTGACACAGAGCCATTATTACATCCCTGTTTTGACCACAGCATTATTAATTTTTGGTGCTGCTCAGAGCCATTATTATTCCCTGGTGTTAACACAGAGCCTTTTTAAAATCCCTGGTGTTGTCACGGCCCATTATTAATTTGGTGTTGACCAGACCCATTATTAACCCCTGGCGTTGACTCAGAGCCTTTTATTAACCCCCTTGTGTTTAACGGGCCCCTTGTTACACCCCTTGTGTTGACACAGAGCCATTATTACACCCCCTTGGTTGCCCCAAGCCATTATTTAACCCCGGGGTGTTGACAGAAAAAATTTTTACACCCTGGTGTTGACACAGAGCCCATTTTTACACCCCTGGTTTGACAGGCCATTATTAAACCCCTGGTGTTGACACAGACCCATTATTCATCCCGGGTGTTAACACAGGCCTTTTACATCCCTGTGTTGACACGAGCATTATTGCACCCCTGGTGTTGACACGAGGCATTATTACACCCCTGGTGTTGAACAGGAAATTTTTACTCCCTGGGTTGCACAGTGCCATTATTACTCCCTGGTGTTGAAGAGCCATTATTAACCCCTGGTTTTGACAAGACCCATTATTACATCACTGGTTTGACCAGGCCTTATTCACCCCGGGTGTTGAACAGAGCCATTATTACATCTTGGTGTTGACACAGAGCCATTTTTACATCCCGGTGCTGACACGAGCCATTTTATATCCATGGTGTTGCCAGAGCTTTATTATTTTGGGGTTTTGAAAAAAGAGCCATTTAAAACATCCCGGGCTTTGCACACACCCTTTATTAATCCTGATGTGACATGAGCCATTTTAAATTTCCTGGTGTTAACACGAGCCATTATTACACCCCTGGGTTGCACAGAGCCTTTTTACACCCCCTTTTTGTTCACTCACGGCTATTTTTACACCCCTGGTGTTGAAAGAGTATTAATACACCCCTGGTGTTGACACAAAAATTTAAATACCCCTGGTTTTAAAACCAGACCCATTATTACATATGGGTGCGACCAGACCCCATTATTAACCCGTGGTTTGACCAGAGCCTTTTTACCCCCGGGTTTTAAGAAAAAAAGGGAACAAGTGCACTAATTGACATTTATTGCGGCAACTTTTCGCTCTCCAGGAGCTTTTCAATGGCTTGATAAAGCTTGGGAGCGAAACGTTTCCCAAAAATGTCAATTAGTTGCACTTTGTCCTTTTACTTTCGTATTGTGGGTAATTTCCCCAATTTATTACAACCCTGGTGTTGAAAGAGCCATTATTACACCCCTTTGTTGACACAGAGCCTTTATTAAAATTTTTGGTGTTGACACAGGCCATTATTACATCTTGGTGTTGAAAAGAGCCTTATTTCCCTGGTTTGACAAGGCCTTTGGAGGTTTGAAAAAACAGGCAGCAGGGGTTTGCAAAAAAGGGGGGAAGAAATCGAGTGGGGAAGCTTTACGAGCGATGTTCCACAGTGGTCGTGTTGGGGCCCCCTCCTTTCACAATTAAAAAAAGACATAGAGGAGGGTTAAAAGGGAATCGGAATTTTCCCGATGACACCAAAATAAGTCGTCGAATTCATTTGACGAGGACATTCGAGCACTCCGGGAAAGTTTTGAATAGATGATGCAGTGGCGGAAATGGCAGGCAGTTCATATAGACAAAATTCAAAATTCTAAATGTTGGACGGACAAAAAACCTCCCAGTTTAAAAACTAAAAAATGTAGATCTTATTTTACGGATTGCGAAAAAGATTTAGGGTTTGGTTGCAGTAATCTAAACCAAGACAACAGTGCATAAGTGTTCCAAAAAGCTAATAGAACCTTGGTCCTATCAAGAAGCATAAATAATAGGATCCTCACGTTGTTCTTCAACTTATAAAATCCCTTTGGGTTTGGCTCATTAGATTTGCTGCACAGTTTTGGTCACCCTATTCAGGATGGATTTAAATTCTCGGAAAATGTAAAAAGGGGGATGAAAATTTTATCCCCTGTATCAGAAAAAACCCTTCCTATGAGGATAAACTAAGGCCCTGAATCTGCACTCCTAGAAAGACGTAGAATTGGGGGGATTGATTGAGATGTTAAATGGAAAACAGGAATAAATAAAGGGGATGTAAAAAAGGGCTGAAAAAATTAGTAGCAGGACTGCAAATTTGGTTTTAAACTGGAAAAATTTAGATTTGGGAAAGGGTATAGGAAAAATGGTTTTGGGAAAGGTTGTGGATGGTGGAACAAATTCCCCAAATACATTTAGGGCCAGAAAAATTGTGTAGGTTTAAAATGGTTGGCAAATAATGAGTGGATGGGGGGGGTGTTTTGGGGGGCCTGTAGCTTGGTACCAGGTCGGTTGCGTGTTCCCCCCGTAAGTCAATGTGACCGACTGATGGTTTGGGTGCATTGGCTTAAGCCCGGTAGGAGACTTGAATGCTCGCAGGGCAAGTAGGCCTTTGCAGTGTCATCGTTTTATGTTTTATGTTTTTTTATTAACCTGGGTTGACACAGGCCTTTATTAATCTCTGGCGTTGAATAGGCCATTATTTCATCTTGGTGTTTCACAGAGCCTTATCATCCCTGGTGTTTAAAAAAGAGCCTTTTTCACCCTGGTATTGACCAGAGTCATTTTACATCCCCGGTGTTTAACGGCCCTTTTTACATCCTGGTGTTAAAACCCGGGGTATTATTCCATCCTTGGTTTTGACCAGAGCCATTATTACCTCCCCCGGGGTTGACACAGAGCCATTATTACATCCCCGGGGTTGCACAGAGCCATTATTACATTTTTGATGTTTTACACAGAGATTTTTTACTCCCTGGTGCTGACCAGAGCCCTTATTACAACCCTGGGGTTGAAAAGAGCCATATTAACCTGGTGGTGAAAAGAGCATTTTTAATCCATGGTGTTTAACGAGCCTTATTTCTCCCCGGTGTTCCCACAGAGCCATTATTACTCCCCGTGTTGACACAGAGCCATTTTTACATCCCTTGTGTTGACACGGCCATTATTCTTCTGGTGTGACACGTGCCCTTATTTTCTCCCCGGTGTTGCACAGAGCCCTATTTTCATCCCCGGGGGTGAAAAGAGCCCTTTTTAATCCATGGTGTTAAAAGAGCCATTATTACATCCCTGGTGTTGCCACGAGCCCCTTATTACTCCCGGTTGACACAGGCCTTATTACATCCCCTTTTGTTGACACAGAGCCCCTTTTCTTCTGGGGATGACACAGACCATTATTACTCCTGGTGTTGAACAGAGCCATTATTAATCGTTGGGGGTGAACAGGTCTTATATTTTTTTGGGGGTTGAACGAGCCATTTTTCATCCCGGTGTTGAAATGAGCCCCTTTACATTTTGTTCACAACCCTTTTACATCCCTTTGTGTTGAAAAGGCTTATTAAAACCGGTTTGACACAGAGCCCTTATAAACCCCGGTGTGACACAGAGCAATATTATATCCCCGGTGTTGACACAGGGGCCATTATTACAACCCCGGTGTTCCCCAGAGCATTTTTAATCTGGTGTTGAAAGAGCATTATTACATCCCCGGGTTGACACAAGCCCTTATTAAACCCTGGGGTTGCACAGCCATTATTACTCCCCCGGTGTTGACACGAGAAAATTTTTAATCCCCGGGGTTGACACAGAGCCCTTTCACGTCCCTGGTGTTGCAGAGCCTTTTACATCCCTGGTGCTGACACAGAGCCCTTTTAACCCAAAAGTGTTGACCCAAAAGCCTTATTAATCCCCGGTGTGACACAGGCCCTTTTTAAACCTGGTGTTCACAGAGCCATTATTTCATTTCAGGTGTTGACACAGAGCCTTATTCAACCCTGGGTTTGAAAGCATTTTTACATCCGGGGGTTGCCAGGAAATTTTACATTCCTGGAGTTGAACAGAGCCATTATAGTCCCTGGTGTTTACAGAGCATTATTACATCCGGTGTGAAACCCCGAGTTATTAACCCAAAATGTGACACAGAGCCATTATTAATCCTGGGTTGACAGAGCCTTTTACAAACCTGGTGTTGACACAGAGCCTTATTACATCTTGTGTTGACACAGAGCCAAATTTTTCCCCCTGGGGTTGGGCCCGGCCCATTTTACTCCCTGTGTTGAAACCCCAGCCATTTTTCAAATTGCATTTACACGAGCTTTATTGCATCCTGGTGTTGCACAGGCCTTTTATCGCTTGTGTTAACAGAGTCATTATTACATTTTGGTGGTGACACAGAGCCTTAAATTTCATCCCTGGTGTGACAAAGGCCATTATTTTTCCCTGGGGCGGACAGAGCCTTTTTTTTAAACCCTGTGTTTAAGAGCCAAATTTTTCCCTTGGGGTTGACAAAAAGCCATTATAACATCCCTGGCGTTGACCAGCCTTTATTACATCCCTTTGGGGTTGACTAGAGCCTTTTACTCCCTGATGTGACACGAGCCATATTTTCATCCTGGTGTTGAACCCGAGCAATTTTACATCCCCCGGTGTTCACTCCAGCCCTTTTTACATCCCCGGGTTTAAAGGCCCCTTTTACATCAATGGTAAAGAACAGGCCCTTATTCCCCCCTGGTGTTGACACACGACATTTAATCCTGGGGGGTGACACAGAGCCTTTTTTCGTCCAGGTGTTGACACGACCTTATTACATCCCTGGTGTTTCCCCAGAGCCATTATTTCCCCGTGTTGGGACACAGAGCCATTATTAATTTCCCCTTTTGTTGACACAGAGATTATTTCTTCCTGGTGATGAAAGAGCCCTTATTTCTCCCTGGTGTTTACACAGAGCCATTATTCTCGTGGTGTTGACAAGGTCAAATTAATTCCCGGTGTTTACCCGAGCCATTATTACTCCTGGTGTTGACATAGAGCAATTGTAAAACTTACTTTTGACAAGAGCCCTTTTACATCCCCGGTGTTGAACAGAGCTTTTTACATCCCTGGTGTTGACACGAGCCAATATTACATCCTGGGGTTTTACACGAGCTATTTTTTATATCCCTGGTGTTGAAAACAGGCCATTTTTTACAACCCCGGTGTTGCACAAGCCATTTTTCATCCTGGGTTGAAAAAGGCCCTTTTTTTAATCCCCGGTGTTGACACAGACCCCCTTTTTAAACCCTGGGGTTTACACGCCCCTTATTACTTGGTTTGACACAGGAAATTATTTAATCCCCGGAGTTAAAAAGAGCCATATCACGTCCTGGTTTTTTCAGAGTTATTTCATCCTGGTGTGACACCGACCATTATTACACCAAAAGTTTTTAACAAGCCATTTTAAACCCCGGTGTTTAACGAGCCCTTTTTTTACAACCCCGGGTTGCCCGAGCCATTATTACTCTTGGTGTTGACAGGCATTATTTTTCATCCCCGGTGTTAAACAGGCCCTTTTACATCCCAAGTGTTGCACAGAGCCATTTTACAAACCTTGCATTGACACAGAGCTATTTTTCATCCTGGTGTTGACAAGAGCCATTATTACATCGCTTGTGTTTTAACACGGTCATTTACATTCCCGGGGGTGACACGAAGGCCTTTTACATCCCCGGGGGATGACAAAAAAGCCATTATCATCCTGGTGTGAACAGAGCCATTTTATATCCCTGATGTTGACAGAGCCCTTATTATATCCTTGGTGTTTACAAAAGGCCCTTATAACTCCTGGGGTTGACACAGCCTTTATTAAACCCTGGTTTTGACATAGAGCCCTTATTACATCCCCGATGTTGACACAGAGCCATTTTTACATCCCTGGGGGGTTGGGAAAAGAGCAATTATTCATCCCCGGTGTTATCCAGCCATTTTTACATCCTGGTGTTGACCAGAGCATTATTTCATCAATGGTAATGAACCCAAGCCCCTTTACTCCTGGGTTGACACAGAGCCCTTATTACTACCTGGTGTGAGCAGAGCATTATTAATCCATGGTGTTGACACGAGCCATTTACATCCTGGGGTTACACAGGCCATTATTAATCCCTGGTGTTGACACAGGCCTTATTTCATCCCTGGGGTTGAAAAGATCCCTTTTTTTCTCTCTGGTGTTTCACAGAGCCATATTACACCCGGTGTTCCACAGAGCCTTTTTTACATCCTGGTGTTGACAAATTTTTATTTTTCCCCGCTGGTGTTGACACGGCCTTATTTCGTTCCCGGTGTTAAAGCGACCTTTTCTCCCCGGTTTGACACGAGCCTTATTACATCCTTTTTTTTTTTTTTCACTCACGGTATTTTTACTCCTGGGGGTTGACCAAAAGCTATTAATAATCCTGGTGTTGAAACAGTATTATTACTCCCTGGTGTTTACACAGAGATATTTTTACATACTGGTGTGAACGGCCCTTATTACTTCCGTGGGTTGACACAGGCCCTTTTTACATCCCTGGTGTTTTGTAAAAAGGGCACAAGTGCAAAAAATGTGACTTTATTGCGGCAACGTTTCGTCTCCAGGAGCTTTATCAAAGGCTTGATAAAGCTCTGGGAAGCGAAAAAGTTGCCACAATAAATGCACATTAGTTGCATTGTGTCCTTTTATTTACGTATTGTCGGGTTTTTTCTCCCAATTTTATTACAATCCCTGGTTTTGGACCGAGCCAAAAATTCATCCTGGGGTTTTTGCAGAGCCATTTTCCCAACTTTGGGGGTTTGTTTTGACACAGGAATTATTAATCCTGGTGTTGAACAGACCATTATTACATCCGGGTTCTGCCAGAGCATTAGGCATGGTTGAAAAACAGGCGGGGAGGGAGTTTGATAAATGGGGAAAAAATCAGAGTGGGGAAGCTTTACGAGCGGTGTTCCACAGGGGTCAGGGGGGCCCCCCCTCCTGTCACAATCTACTAAACGACTGATGAGGGCTAAAGGCGACATCGGCAAATTTGCGGGTGACACCCAAAAAGGCCGTGAATCATTCTGCGGGGACATTCGAGATCCGGAAAATTTGAATAGACTGATGCAGTGGTGGGAAGTGGCAGATGCGTTCAATATGACAAATTCAAAAATTTAAATTTTGGCAGGCAATAAGCCAGTATAAACTAATAATGTAGATCTTAATATTACGGTTTCGAAAAAAGATTTAGGAGTTTGGTTTTCAGTAAACTGAAACCCAAAACAAAAGGGGTAAGTGTTAAATAAGCTAAAAGAATCCTTGGTTCTTCAAGAAGCATAAATAATAGGAGTCCTCACGTTGTTCTTCAAATCTAACCTCTTTGGTTGGCTCATTTAGTTATGCTGCCCCCGTTTTGGTCCCGTATTAAGGATGGAATAAATTCTTGGAAAATGTACAAAGGAGGATGACAAAGTTGATCCCTGTATCAGAAAACCTTCCCATGAGGATAAAATAAAGGCCCTGAAACTGCACTCCCCCGAAAGACGTAGAATTAGGGGGGATATGATTGAGGTGTATAAATGGAAAAAAAGGAATAAATTAAAGGGGATGTAAATAGTGTTCTGAAAATATCTAGCCTAGAAGGATCCAGCAATGGTTTTAGTTGGAAAAATTTAGATTCGGGAAAGGATTAGGAAAAATCTGGTTTGGTAAAAGAGTTGTGGATGGTGGAAAACAAAAATCCAAGTACAGTTTTTGAGGCCGAAGTTGGTAGGTTTAAAAATAGGGGTTTGGGCAATAATGATGGTGGGGGGGTGTAGTTGGACCTGTAGCTTTTGCTCCAGGTCGGTTGCCCTGTTCCCCCCGAAGTCAAGTGACCCGACCTGATAGGTTTGGGTGATTGGCTTAAGCCCGGGGGAGACTTGGAATTGCCCCGCATGGGCAAGTAGGCCTTCTGCAGTGTTCCTTTTGTTCTTATGTTTTATGTTTTTTATTCATCCCTGGTGTTGACACAGAGCCCTTTTTACATTCCCGGGTTTTAATAGAGCATTATTAATCTCTGGTGTTTACAGACCCTTTATTACATCCTGGTGTTAACACAGGCCTTATTTCTCCATGGGGTTGACACAGAGTCTTTTTTACTCCCCGGTGTTGACACAGAGCCTTATTAATCCCTGGTGTTTAAACCCCGAGCTTTATTTCCTCCTTGGTTTTTACACAGACTTATTACATCCCCCGGGTTGACCGAGCCATTATTTCTCCGGGGTTGGGAAAAGGCCCTTATTCATTCCTGATGTTGACCAGACCATTATACATCCCTGGTGCTGACACAGAGCCCTTATTACTCCCTGGTGTTGACACGAGCCATCTTAATCCCGGTGGTGAACCGAGCCTTTTTACATCCATGGTGTTGCACAGAGCCTTTTACATCCTGGTGTTGCCACAGAGCCTTATTACCTCCCCGTGTTGACCAGGCCCTTATTACTTCCCCGGTGATGACACAGAGCCATTATTACTCCCCGGTGTTGAACAGAGCCATTTTTCATCGTGGTGTTGACACAGAGTCATATTTCATTCCTGGTGTTGCAGAGCCCTTATTACATCCCCGGTGTTGACATGAGCCCTTGTTTCATCTTTACTGTTGACAAGAGCCTTATTACATCCCCGGGTTGACCAGAGCCTTATTACTCCCTGAGTTGAAAAGAGCATTTTTATATCCCCGGTGTTCACAGAGCCATTATTACAACCTGGTGTTGAACGAGCCCTTTTTTACATCCCCGGTGTTTACACAGGCTTTTTACTCCCGGTGTTGAACAGAGCCATTATTTTAAACCCCGGTGTTGACACAGCCTTTTTACACCCCGGTGTTGAACCGGATATTTTTTAAACCCCGGAGTTGACCCGAGCCCTTTCAGTCCCCGGTGTTGACGAGCCATT
>NW_026464587.1:0-71962 GCF_026875155.1 Cherax quadricarinatus
TGGCCGATTCCCCCCAGCAGGGTGGCCCGAAAAAAAAAACTTTCACCATCATTCACTCCATCACTGTCTTGCCAGAAGGGTTGCTTTACACTACAGTTTTTAAACTGAAAACATTAACCCCCCCTACTTCAGAGTGCAGGCACTGTACTTCCCATCTCCAGGACCCAAGTCCGGCCCTTTGCCGGTTTCCTGAACCCCTTCATAAATGTTACTTTGCTCACCCCTCCAACAGCACGCAAGTATTAAAAACCATTTGTCTCCATTCATCCTTTCAAACAAGCTCACGCATGCCTGCTGGAAGTCCAAGCCCTCGCACACAAAACCTCCTTTTACCCCCTCCCTCCAACCTTTCCTAGGCCGACCCCTGCCCCGCCTTCCTTCCACTACAGACTGATACACTCTTAAAAGTCTTCTGTTTCGCTCCATTCTCTCTACTGTCCGAACCACCTCAACAACCTTTCCCTCAGCCCTCTGGACAACAGTTTTGGTAACCCCGCACCTCCCTAACTTCCAAACTACGAATTCTCTGCCTTATATTCAACACCACACATTGCCCTCAGACATGACACCCTCCACTGCCTCAACCCTTTCTTCTCGCTGCAAATTCATCACCCATGCTTCACACCCATATAAGAGCGTTGGTAAAAACTATACTCTCATACATTCCCCTCTTTGCCTCCAAGGACAAAGTTCTTTGTCTCCCACAGACTCCTAAGTGCACCACTCACTCTTTTCCCCTCATCAATTCATGATTCACCTCATTTTTTCATAGACCCATCCGCTGACACACCCACCCCAAAATATCTGAATACATTCACCTCCTCCATACTCTCTCCCCTTCCAATCTGATATTCAGTCTTTCATCACCTAATCTTTTTGTTATTCTCATAACCTTACTCTTTCCTGTATTCACCTTTAACTTTCTTCCCTTGCACCACCCTACCAAATTCACCACCAATCTCTGCAACTTCTCTTCAGAATCTCCCAAGAGCACAGTGTCATCAGCAAAGAGCAGCTGTGACAACTCCCACTTTGTGTGTGATTTTTTTCTTTTTAAATCCCCGCCTCTTGCCAAGACCCTCGCATTTTTCTTCTCTTACAACCCCATCTATAAATATATTAAACAACCACGGTGACATCCACACATCCTTGTCTAAGGCCTACTTTTATGGGAAATAATTTTCCCTCTTTCCTACATAAACTCTAATTGAGCCTCACTATCCTCGTAAAAACTCTTCACTTCTCAGTAACCTACCTTCCTACACCATACAGTCTTGCAACATCTGCCACATTGCCCCCCTATCCCCCCCCCTGTCATACTCCTTTTTCCAAATCCATAAATGCCACAAAAAACCTCTTCTTACCTTATACTAAATACCTGTACACCGTTATGTTTTCACTGTTAAACACCGGTCCACACACCCCTACCTACCTTTCCTAATAGCCTCTTTGTATCATCTGCTATCCTATTCCTCCGTCTTACTCTTAATTCTTTCAATAATAACTCTAATCATGACACTTTACCTAGGCTATACTCAGCAGAACATATCCCCCTAATAATTTTTTGCACTCTCTTTTATTATCCCCTTTGCCTTTAATACAAAGGAACTACGGCATGCTCTCTGCCAATCCCTAGTAATCTTATTACCTCTTCCATAACATTTATTAAATAATTGCACCAACCACTCCAAAACTATATCCCCACCTGCTTTTAACATTTTCTATCTTCATCCCATCAATCCCGGCTGCTTACCCCCTTTCATTTATACCTACGCCTCACGAACTTCCCCACACTCACAACTGGTCATTCCTCACTCCAACAACAAGATGTTAATTCCTCCTTGTCCTATACACGAAAATCAACAGCTCCCTATCTCATCAACATTTAACAATTCCTCAAATATTCCCTTCCATCGTTCCCTAAAACCCCGCTCTACTCTCCATTTAATCACTCGCCTCTCCTATTTTTAACGACAAACCATTTGTTCCTCTAGAGGCATTCTTACCTTGTTAATCTCACCTCCAAAACTTTTTCTTATTTTCAACAAAAATTAGCTGATAACATCTCAACCACTCTCTCATTTGCTCCTCTTTTACATTAGCTATCACCACTCTCTAACCTCTCTCTTTTTCTCATATACTCTTCCCTCCTTGCATCACTTCTACTTTGAAAAAACTTCTAATACTGATGCTAACTTTTCTCCCTTACTTACTCTCTTTACATCATCATTCCACCATCCTCCTCTTCCCTCCAGCAACCCACTTCCCTGTAAACCACAAACTTCTGCTGACACTTAACACTACAATGTTTAAAACCCTACCCCATACCTATTCGACCCCCATTGCCTATAGCCACATATAGCCATCTATCCTCCAATACTGTTTACATCTTACCCTAACAGCCTCCCTTTTAGTTCATAAACCTCACCTCTCTCTTCCGCTGATGCTCTATTCTCCTTGTAGCCCATCTACCTTTTACTCTCAGTGGTAGCTGACAACCTAGAAAGTGATCTGATAATATCTGTGGCCGCTCTATAAACATTTGTACATCCGTGAGAGGTCTACCAACAGTCTTTTTAACTACCATACTAATCAACAAACTACTGTCATTTCGCCCTACATCATATCTTGTTATACTTCATTTATCCTCTTTTTCTTAAAAAATGTTATTACCTATAACTAAAAACTCCATTACTCTCATACAAGATCAATCAAAGGGCTCCCATTATCATATACACCTGGCACCACCGCCCAAACTTACCTACCACCACCCTCTCTAAAAAGTTTCTCCTCTCCTACTTTAGCATTCATGGTCCCCCTACACAATCACTCTCTCTACTTGGTCAAGTGGCTCCTATACATTCACTTAACATCTCCCTAAATCTCTCTCTCTCTCCTCTGCATTCCTCTCTTCTCCAATTTGCATACACGCTTATTATAACCCACTTCCTCGCATCCAACCTTTACTTTTAATCCCCATAATTCTTGAATTTACCATTCATATTCTCTTTTCTCCTTCCATATATAAATTAAATGATTATATATATATATTAAATATATATATAATATAATATATAGTATAATATATATAATATATATATATATAATATATATAGCAAAACAACCACTCTGTTTACTGTGATCTTACTGCAAATAATATATATAAAATATATATATATATAAAATATATATATATATATATAATATATATAATATATATATATATATATATATATATATATACGATAATATATATAAATGCATAAGATCACAGTAAACAGAGTGGTTGTTATTGCATATATATATATATGATATATAATACGAAGATATTATAATATATATAATATATATAGTAATAATATATATATATATATATATAGTATACGTATAAAATATATAATATATATATAAATATATTATATATATATAATAGTATATATAATATAAATATATATAATATATACGTATATATATATATATTATAAGTATATAATATATATATAAATATATATATATATATATAATAAATATATCATATAAATGTATAATAACTATTCACAATAATTGTGGTTGCAGGGGTCGATGACATAGCTCATAGCCCCGCCTCCCTTCACTTTGTGTGTTGTGTGTGTGTGTGTGGTGTGTGTGTGTGTGTGTGTGTGTGTGTGAGTGTGTTGTGGTGTACTCACCTGTTTTGAGTTGCAGGGGTCGAGACTCCGCTCCTGGCCGCCGCCAGGAGATGAGTGTGTGTGTGGTGGTGTGTGTGTGTGTGTGTGTATGTATGTATGAGTGTTTTGAAACACAATCGTTTATCTTGTTCTCAACCATTTTTCCCATAATTCCTCTTGGTGCTGGGTGGCAAGTTTTGGTGTGATGAAAAAGAGCCACCCAGGCCAGGCTTTCTCTGAATATTCCAGAGTGCTTGAGAGCTGTGCTTTTCCGTAGGTGAACACATTGTAGATGAATGGATCAAAGAACCGACACGTTGATAAATTAGACACAAGTAGCAAACTCTTGGATATCTTCATTGAGGAACGTTTCGCCACACAGTGGCTCATCAGTCCATACATAAGGAAAACTTGAAGAACAGGAAGAGAATGATGACAAATCAGTCCCCGTCAAACTTGAGTCGATGTGGTCCAATCCACCAAACTGAATAGAATACGGCATATGTGCGGAGAGAGGAGCTATAAACCGTAGGCAGGAGTGGGGGTGCTGACAGAGACTAGGTGGGTGTCACATTTGTTCAGTGTGGAAGTATGTCTGTCACCAGAGGTTAGGCAAGCGAAGAATTCCCAAGTATTAAGATCCCAAGTAAGTTGCAGTGTCTGACAGGATTGTAGATGAATGGTTCAGAGAAGCCGACGCGTTGATAAATAAGACCATGTGGCAAACTCATGGGTAACTAGGTAATTCCTCGCTTGCCTAACCCTTGGGCAGACTTACTTCCACATTGAACAAAGTGACACCACCTACGTCTGCCTGCACCACTCCTGCCTACGGTCTAAAAGCTCCTTCTCCGCACCAGATGCCGTATTCTATTCAAGATTGATGGACTACCACATCGACTAAAGGTTGAGGGACTGATTACCTCATACTACTCCTGTTCTTCAGTTTTCTCCTATGTATGGACTGATGAAGAGCCACTGAGTGCGAAACGTTTCCTCATAAGTACCCAATAGCTGGCCCATGTGTCTAATGTATCAGTGAACACGGATGTTGTGCTTAGGGGAAAGGTAAGGGGAGGAGGGATCAGACAAGGGTAAGGGGAAGGGATAAATGAGGTTGGAGAAAACGGAGGAAACTTTAGATGAAGATGAGTGAATGAGGGAACAGAAGGCTACAGACGGGAGATAAAAGGAAGGTGTGGAGGATAGACGGGGAAGTGGGGGCCTTGTCAAGTTGTAGCGGAAACTTAGGAGGAGATGGGAGATGAGCGGAGAGGATAACCGTTAATACATGTTGATAATTAGCAGTGAGTGGAATTAAGATTCCCGACCCTCTGATGTCTACAACACCAGCTGACCTGGGATATACAGGCGGTATGGTAAAAAATGGGTGTACAGTGGGGTGATGAGACTCGTCGTAATGAAGGGTGAGGGCGATTGGCCATTTGACATGGGACGAAGGTGATAGGACTGTTGTTCGTGGGTGAAGGTGATAGGACTGTTGTCGTGGGTGAATGTAAAAGACCTTTTGTCGTGGTGAAGGTAATAGGACTGTTGTGGGTGAAGGCGATAGGATTGTTGTCGTGGGTGAAGGTGATAGGACTGATTCGTGGGTTGAGGTGATAGGACTGTTGTCGGTGGGTTAAGGTGAAAATGACTTGTCGTGGTGAAGGTGATAAGGCTTTGTCGTGGGTGAAGGCATAAACTTGTGTGGGAGAAGGTGATAGGAACTGTTGTCGTGGGGTGGGAAAGTTAAGGACGTTATGGTCGTGGGAAGTGATAGACATTCAGTGGGTGAAGTGAACAGGACTGTTTGTCGTGGGTGAAGGTGATAAGACTGTTGCTGGGTGAGAAGTGATAGGACTTGTCGTGGTGTGAAGTGATAAGACTGTTGTCGCTGGGTGAAGGTGATAAGACAGTTTGTCGTGGGTGAAGGTTGGAAAAGATTGGGTTTGTCGTGGTGAAGGGTGATAAGGACTGGTTGTCCGTGGGGTGGAAGTGAATATGGACTTGTCGTGGGTGTAAGTGATAGACTGTTGTCGTCTACCTACCTGGAGTCTCCACTGGAGGGCATTCCGAGGATCAACGCGTCGATCCATGAGCCAAGGCCCTCCTAGTGGACAGGAAGCCTGATCAACGCGGATGTTACTGCGCCGCACGAATCCCCCCAACGTACAAACCACAGCCCGGCTGATCTGGCACTGGCTTTAGGTATCTGTACCAGCCTCCCTCTTGAAGACAACCAGGTGTCTATTGGGTAATTCCCTATGGCAGGCTGGAGGGCTTTGTTGAACATGTCTTGGGCCCCGGCACATTAATGTGTTTTCCCTCTAGTGCACCAGTGGCGCCCCCTACTTTTCACAGTTGGGTATGATTGGCATCGCCTGCCAAGTCTTTAGCTTTCGTAGGGAGGGATTATCTGTGTGTAGGTTAGGGACCATCCCGTCCAGAATCTCCAGGTGTAGATTACTAATACTCTCTCTCGCCTCGCCTCCATTGAGTAACAATCAAGTTCTTCCAAGGCGTCCCAGTAGTTAACGGTGTTTGATGGAACTTATACGTGCAGTAAAGTCTTCGCGTACTTTCGCAAGATCTGCAGTTTCACCTGCCTTGAATGTGGAATGTTAATGTACCGCAGTATTCCGACCTAGAAAGAAAAAGGTGATTTAAAAGGATCTTCATTGGCTTGGCCATCTACTTGTCTTGAAAGTCTCATTATCCATCCTATCAGTTTTTCCTGCACAGATTGACAGTGGCATTGTTGTGGTCCTTGAAGGTGAGTCTTCGAATAACCACTACCCCCAGGTCCTTCACTTACTTTTCCCTCATTCTGATTGTGTGATTTGAGTTTTAGTATACATCAGTGCAAGCTATTAATTTCTATTCCTCTAGTTTTCCAGAACGGCGTAGTTGGAAATTTGGTCTTCATGGTGAACATCATATTGTTCTCCGTTGGTCGTGGGTGAAGAGTGATAGGACTGTTTGCGTGGGTGAAGTGATAGTACTGTTGTCGTGGGTGAAGGTGATAGGACTTGTTGTCGTGGGTGAAGGTGATGGAACTATCACCTGTTCAGTGTGACTAGCAACTACAGCACTTGTACTCTCACACATTAAAACCATGTAAGCATAAAAATAGCTTGCCGTATGGCTAGAAACTGTGCTGAGAATAATCCTCAGTCTGGGCCAGCGAGCGTTGGTCTGCCTACCTAGCTGCCTGCGGCAATATCCACATCCCACACCTGCTACCCCAAAGATTTAGGCGTAAATCATGACGTCTGGCCCCAGCGGTTGTGGGTTGAGCCTGCTTGCTGCACACCCTCCCAGCCACAAACCTGGTATGCACCACTGCGGCGTAAATCTTATACTAATTAAAAGTAAGAATTATTTTAAACAGCTGAACTCTGAGTACCACCGGAAATTATTATTATTGTGATTATTCATTACAAGTAGTAGATAGTTGTATTAATTTATTATTATATTATAATATACCAGCCAACTCCCACCGAGGTAAGGTGACGGCAAGAAAAGCATCAAACACATTCACCGTCAGACATACAGTTACTGTCTTACCTGAATTGCGATTCATCACAGTTAACATGACTCTGATTTCAACATCCTCACATCTTTAAATTATATTATATGATATTTACGAAGAAGAAATTAAACCCTTAGGAGGGATCATACAGCACAATAATAAAATAGCATAAAATGGATGGATTTTGAGTGTGTGGCCAGTAGCCTTCTGCAGTGTTCCTCTATTCTTAATTTCTTGTTTGTTGTGTGTGTTGTGTCAGCACGGTACAAGTCCTATAGGTCCCTTAAGCAATTGGAATCCTTAACACGTGTTGTTGAGGATGAAGGAAGGGTGGGCTTTGTTTTGTTCAGTGGTATAGGGTAATTTGAGAAACCTAACATCATGTCTAAGCAGTGAAATAAACAGGGAGAGGAAGTCTATGATCACACGTCGAAACCCAACGTAATGATAGCGCGTCATAACGGTGTAATGGTTAAGGGCACTGTTATTCGTTCATAAACATACTTTCACTTGCGGAAGATGCAGTAAAATAGACAGCTGAGAGTGTGAAAACCTTTATTCATACAACGTTTCCGCCTGAGACTAAGCAAATCCTCAAGCGTGGTGCTTTAAGAATGGCATAGCCCACTAATGGTGCACAAAACAAAAAAAAAAAAACACATACAGCAAGAAGAAATCTTCACGGACGTTTCACCTACATAAATGAAACCTCCTGTAAGTGAAACAATGAGTGACATACAATAAAGTTTTTTGTTCTAATAGTATATCTTTTACCACTTTTCTCAAGCTGGCCAAGTTACATGAATAGGTTGTCTTAGTCGAAGGATTCCATTTCTGCCATAGTGTCGAATATCATATTCTATCCTTATGAGAGCTGAGTGACATGTTTGACCTGACTGGGTAAGTTAATCACACACCTGTCAATCACTGGAGTGACTTGTTTGACTGACTGGGGTAAGTTTATCACACACCTGTCATCACTGGAGTGACTTGTTTGACTGACTGGTAAGTTTATCAACTCCTGTCATCACTAGAGTGACTTGTTTGACTGACTGGGTAATTTAATCACACACCTGTCATCACTGGAGTGACTTGTTTGACTGACTGGTTAAGTTTAACACACACCTGGTCACACTGATGACTTGTTTAGACTGACTGGGTAAAGTTTAAATCCACACCTTGTCATCACTAGGAGAGTGACTGTGTTTGAGACTGACTGGTAAGTTGCCAAGTGAAACTGTGGTGTTCTTTATAGTATGGTGTTTCAGTTTGGTGTGTGTTCATATGGTGGTGTGGTTCAGTATGAAGTGCATATGGTGTGGTGTTTCAGTATGGTGTGTGTTATATGTGGTGTTGTGTAACGAATGGTATATAATACCGACAAGATGAGAGTAAGGACACATGTGCCAACATCCAGGTAACTTATTTTAGACACTGCAACAACAAGAATCTTAATTCTAAGGAAAGACATAACCTTTCACGCTACACACTACTACTCCCAACTAACCCATCTCTTTGGGAAGGACCATACATTCGCGCACTGTGGGAATCCCAGCTACCAGTGAATTTGCCCTCGTCTGCTTCACCTGACTTACTATATAAGCGCCCAGGATTCATTCTTCTGCTTCAGAATCTCCACGACTATGGTTCTGTTCGCACCTACCTCCTAGGTTGAGGGACTGATTACCTCATCTTCTGTACATATTTCTACTGTCTTCAAGTTATGTCCTAGAATTTGTATTGATAAAGCCACTGGATGGCGAAACGTCCTACAATAAAGATACCCAGATGTTGCACATGTGCTTCTTACTCTCAGTATGGTGTGTGTATCAGTAAGGTGTGTGTTCAGTATGGTGGTGTTCAGTTATGGTTTGTAGGTCAGTCAGTATGGGTTTTGTGTTTCAGTATGGTGTGCAGGAGTGGTTGGGTGTTGTATGGTGTGTGTCAGTAAGGTGTGTGTTCAGTATGTTTTGTTTCCGTATGATGTGGGCAGTAAGGTGTTTGTTCAGTATGGTGTGTGTGGTCAGTATGGAGTCGTATGAACGAATGGTATATATTACCGACAAATGAGAGTAACAGACACATGTGCAAACAGTGTGGGTATCATTTATTGTAGACACTGCAACATCATGGAAATCTTAATTCTAAGGACATTTACATAACCATCACGACTACGCGACAACTACACTACTACAACTAACCCCATCTCTTGGGAAGGACCTATTCCACTGGGAATCCCGGCCTAACCAGAGAATTTGCCTCGTCAGCTTCACCCTGACGTATACTATATAACGCCAGATCTTCTTTCTTCAGCTATCAGCATCTCCACGACTATGGTGCTGTTCGCAGCCTACTCCTAGGTTGAGGACTGGAATACCTCACCTTCTGTACATAGTTCTATGTCTTCAAGTTTGTCCTAGAATTTGTATTGATAAAGAGCCACTGGGATGGCGAAGACGTCTACAATTAAAGATACCCAGATATTGCACATGTTTCTTACTCTCAGTCTATAGGTGTGTGTTTCAGAATGGTGTTTGTTTCAGTATGGTGTGTGTTCAGTAAGGTTTGTGTTCCAGTATGGTTTGTGTTCAGTATGGTGTGCAGTATGGTGTATGTGTTCAGTATGGATGTGTTTCAGTATGGTGTATGTCAAGTGTGGTGAGTGTTCAGTATGGTTTGTGTTCAGTAAGGTGTGCAAGTATGGTGTGTTCAGTATGTGTGTGTTTTCAGTAATGGTGTGTTCAGTATGGTGTGTGTTCAGTATGGTGTGTGTTCAGTATGGTTTGTGTATCAGTAATGTGTGCAGTATGGTGTGTGTTTCAGTAAGGTGTGGTCAGTATGGTGTGTTCAGATGGTGTATGTTCAGGTGTGGTGTGTGTTCAGTCTAGTGTTCATTATGGTGGTTCACACTGTTCCACCAGCGCGACGTATTTTTTAATATGAATCTAAACATTTATTAAAACTTGGAATCATAAGTTGCAATAACTACATAATTACCTGAATTACAAGCCACAAGCAGTGTGGCACACTTTATTGATTAACTTTGAATAGCTCCGGCGTGAGGCCGAACATCGTTAATAACTAATAAATGCGTTCCTACTGCTTCTGTGGCAAATTAGATATCCATCGTAGTTAAATTGTCATACTTTATTGACTACGTTTTTCGCCCACACCGCGTACTATCAAGTCACAACAGATGTAGCCTGATAGCAGAGAGTATATGAGTATATAAAGTGACGTTGAGAAGTCCATATGATTCCCTATATAACTCATGTACTCCTGCTCCAGGTACAACTGCTTAATGACTAGATAGAGCCCACTGTGTTGAGTACGCGCGACCGTAGTTCAATAAAGGATCGCATTGTGGCAGCAATTTGTGGTCTTTTCCATCGTGTCGGGTATATAATAACCATTTATGAACATGTCCATTGTATAGGACCTCTAAACGTGGCAGCATAATTCACAACGGTGGTGTAATTGCCGGTAGTAACTGCTGATGATACAGAATTTTGATAATCCTCAAAATAAGTGATTACTCCAATTATTTTCGTAATTCAGTTACACCGAAGAATCATTACAAAAATAAGAATAAAAACAGAGATAATCCTTTATGCGTGAGTAATATTGTTTTTCAGATATGTTCTCTGTGGTCTAATTAATAAACCTTACAATTGTTAACTCTGATTTTGTGTTGTCCTGGAGAGTAGATGTTGATGAGTATGTGATAAGATGAGCAGTGCATCGCGACAGTGACGCGGTACGATCTTAAAGTTAATTTTATAATTCCTTCGACCGAGATGAAAAAATCCATGACTGGTGGAGGTGTTTTACAGGTGACATGTACTTTGTTGATGTACAGGTGACCATGTAACTTTGTTGTGTAAGTAACATGAAACTCTTTGTTGCTGTACAGGTGACGTGTTGTAACTTTGTTGGTTTACAGGTTGACATGAAACTTTGTTGTGTATCAGGTCGACATGTAACGATGTGTTGTGTACAGGTGACAGTAACTTTTGTTGTGTACAGGTGACATGTAACTTATTGTTACCCTCTGACCTATCACCTATCGCCTTTTAACAAACTATATTAAACTTAGTGCTAAAAAAAAAACGTGCTTAGTTAATGTGGCGTTAAAAAACACTCGTAAACGATAGCTTTAAACGCTATTAACACAACCAAATCTATTTACTCAACAGAGTTCACTCTCCCATTCTTCCACACGCTGCTTTTCATAGGAGGCTAGACGGTAAGTGGCACAACCAAGAGAAAGATGCTGGTTGGCGATTCCATTCCAACCAGTTGAGTCTGTAATACCTTTGATCGGGTTCCCAGGGTTCCTTCAATCCTTGCAGCCCGTCCTCGGAGGTCAGGTTTCTCTTTGTCAATTATCATGCCAACTAGGAGTGTTGGTGCTAATCGGGCCCCCAGGGCCCGTTTCCTGATAATGAAACACTTTCACACACCAGTATAGAATCTAGTTTATATATATATACATACACATATTAAAATATATATATATATATATAAATATAATATATATATATATATAATATATATATATATATAATAATATATATATAATGTCAACAACATTGGTTCGTCCTTCTCTCCTGAAGAAAAGATAAAACCGAAAAAACACAGAAAAACGTTTTTCTTTTTTTACCATTAGTAATTTAACAGGAGAAGGGTTACTAGCCCCTTGCTCCAGGCATTTTAGTCGCCTCACAGATAACGCCGTCAGGCTTACGGAGGAAGGAGTCTCTCCACTTCTTCCGTTACATTGTATGCCTCTGACATATAGTTTAAAAGGATTCATTTCATTCGAGAAAAGAACACAAGAAGTACAGAGAACAATCGTCCGTTATCTCTTCTGAAATGTGTTTCGTATATTTTTTCACCAGTTGTCACCTGTAACACACAAATCATCATGGAATACACTGTAGCGGATTTTAGAATGTAAGATTATTAACAACAGACAACATCCTAATGATGAGCACAATATTGACTGGAGTAAGCTGAGACATATGTCACTTGAGTTAGGATGTTGACATACACAACAAGTAATGTCAACGTTTTAATATATCCCTGTGTTCACTCAGTACAACATCGCTGCCCTCTGCTCCTCCTCAACTCCTCCCTTCCCTGAGCTCCCTGTCCTCACTCCTCCCTTCCCCTAGACTCCTTAGTCCTTCCTCACCGCGTCCTCTTCCTCCCTATCCTGACCCCTGTCGCCTCCTCACTCCGCCCTTTCCCAGACCCCAGTCGCTCACTCACTCCAATTCCGCCTCCCTTTCCCTGACGTCCCGTCCTCCTCACGGTCCCCCCTTTTTCCCTACTCCCTGTTCCCACCTCACTTTGCCTCCCTTCCCTGACTCAACTGTCCTTCTCACTCCTCCCTTCCCAGACTGTTCTGGTCCCTTCTCTCACTCCTCCTTCCCTGACTCCCTGTCGCTCCTCACTCCTCCCTCCCTGACTTCCCTGTCCTGCGCCTCACGTCCTTCCCTTCCCTAACTCCCTGTCCTCCATCACCTCCTTCCCTTCCCTGACTCACTGTCCTCCTCACAGCCTGCCCTGATCCCTGACTCTCTTTACCTCCTCAATCTCCCTTCCCGAGACGTCCCCTGTCCTCCTCAACTCTCCCTTCCCTTACACCCTGTCCTCCTCACAATCCTCCCTTCCGGCTGACGACCCAGTCCTCCTCCTCCTCCCCTTCCCTGACTTCCCTCACCTCCTCGCTTCCTCCCTTCCCTTGACTTCCCTGTCCTCCACTCACTCCGCTCCTCCCCTGACTCCCTGGTCCCCTCACATCACTCCGTTTCCCAGACTCAGCTGTCCTCCTCACTACCTCACCTTCCCTGACTCCCTGTCCTCAGCCTCAGTCCTCCCTTCCCTGGACTCCCCTGTCCCCCTCACTCCCTCCCTTCCCTGGACTCTCCCTGTCCTGCCACACTCCCCTCCCTTCCCTGACTCCCAGTCCTCCGCACGGGATCCTCCCATCCTCCCCTGACTTTACCCTGTCACTCCTTCACTCCTCCATTTCCCTGTACTCCTGTCGCTCCTCCCACCTCCCTTCCCTGACTCGGCTCCCTCTCCTCCACACGATCTTCCCCCTTCCCTGACAGTCCCTGTCCATCCTCACCCCCCTCCCTTCCTCCTGACTCCCTTAGTCCTCCTCACTCCTCCTTCCCTGACTCACTGTCGCTCCTCACTCCTCCTTGCCCCTGACACCCTGTCCTCACACACTCCTTTCCCTTCCCTGACTCATCCATTCCTCCTCACCTCATTCCGTCCCTGAACTCCGTGTCCCTCCTCACTCCTCTCCCTTCCCAGACTCCAATGTCCTCCTCACGATCCTCCCTTCCCTGACTCCCACTGTCTTCCTCACTCCTCTCATCCCTGACCGTCCTGTCCCCTCACTCCTCCCTTCCCTGACACCCTGTCCCTCCTCACGTCCTCCTTCCCTGACCTCTCCTGGTCCTCCTCACTCCTCCCTTCCCTGACTCCCCTGTCCCACGCGTCCTCACAACTCCTCCCTCCCTGACTCCCTGTCCTCCTCACACTCCTCCTCCTCTTCCCTGACTCTCTGTTCCTCCTCACAGTCCTCCCCCTTCCCTGACCCCTTGTCCGTCCTCACTCCTCCCTTCCCTGAAGTCCCTTTGTCCTCCTCACTAGTTCCTTCCCTTCCTTTCCATCTCACAAATCTGCTTCACTAACCTTTCCTCAGACTTTATTCCTGTTATCCTTCTCACACCGTATATCTTCTTTCATCCTTTCCACTTCCTGATCTTCCCTTCGCACACCATCCCTTCTTCCCGTCACTAGCAAAATAACTTGATGTATAGAATAATCGCTGACACAACATTTCAGAAGCATCTGTGGTCAAAGGTGTGATGATTTCCCCCCAGGAGCATAGGAAGTGTTGTAGCAGCACTAGTGGTAGGAACCACAGGACCAGTCAGGCAGCACTAGTGGTAGGGAAACGTCACCTGGACCAGCAGCACTAGTAGTAGGAACCACCTGGACCAGCAAGACCTAGTCTGAAGGAACCACCCTGGACCAGCAGATACTAGTTAGGGGAACCACCGGACCAGCAGCACTATAGAAGGGAAACCACCTGGATCAGCAGCACTAGTGTAGGTAACCACCTGGACCACCATCACGTATAGTAGTGGAACCCCCTGAAACAGCAAGCAGCAACACTAGTGTAGAGGAACCACCCTGGACCAGACAAAACCTAGTGTAAGGTAACCACCTGATCAGCAGCACTAGTGGTAGTATAACCACCTGACCAACAGCACTAGTGTAGGTACCCACATGGACCAGCAGCACTATGTAGGGGGACCCCACTGATCAGCAGCACGAGTGTAGGGGAACCACCTGGACCAGCAGCACTAGTGGTAGGATACCACCTGGACCACACACTATGAAAGGGGAACCACCTGACCAGCAGCCAAATAGTGTAGGGAACCACCTTGGACCACAGCACTAGTGTAGGGAAACCACCTGTAGTCAGTCAGCACACTAGTGAGTAGGGAAAGCCACCTGGATTAAGCAGCAATAGTGTAAGGGAAACCACCTGGACCAGCAGCACTATCGTAATGGACCACCTGGACCAGCAGGCACTAGTTGTAAGGACTCACCTGGACCAGCATCACTAGTGAATAGGGAACCCCTGGATACCAGCTAGCACGTGTAGGGAACCACCTGGACCAGCAGCACTGACGTGGTAGAGGGAACCACCTGGAATCAGCAAAAGCACTGAGTGTAGGAAACACCTGGACAACAGCACTAGTGTAGGGAACCACCTGACCAGCAGCATCTAGTGTAGAGGAACACCTGGACCAGGCACACATGCGTGTAGGTAACCACGTGGACCACAGCACTAGTGTAGGGAACCACCTAGACCAGCCAGCACGTGTAAGGGAACCACCTGGACGCCAGCAGCACATAGTGATAGGAGGAACCACCTGACAGCACACTAGTGTAGGGGAACCACCTGGACCCACAGCACAATTGTAGAGAACCACCATAGGAACAGCAGCACTAGGTGTGAGGTAACACACCTGGACCAGCGAGCCACAGAGTAGGGGAACGCACGCGTGGATCAGCATCACTAGTGTAGGGAACACACACCTGAGCCAGCAAGCACAAGTGTAGGGGTTACCATCTCTGACCAGCAGCACTAGTGTAGAGGGAACCACACCGTGGAACAGCAGCAACTAGTGGTAAGGGGGAACCACCTGGACCGAGCCAGCACTTTAAGTGTATGGAACCACCTGGCGACCAGCAGCACTAGTTAGGGAACCACCTGGGACCAGCACCACTAGATGTAGGAACAACCTTGATCAGCATCCCTGGTGTAGAGAACCACAGAGGACCAGCAACACTAGTGTAGGTGGTACCACATGGACCAGCAACCAACTGGTGTAGGTGAACACCTGGACTCAGCAACATTGGGGTGAAGGGAACCACCTGGACCCCCAGCAACACTGGTGTAGGGAAACCACATGGACCATCAACACTGGGCGTAGAGGAACCACATGGGAACCAGCAACAACTGGGTGAGGGAACCACCATGGACCAGCAACACAAGGATGTAGGGAACCACCGTGGACCAGCAACACTGGTGTAAGGGAACCACATGACCAGCCAACACTGTATGGTTAGAGAACCACATGGACCAGCAACACTGTGTAGGAACCACATGGACCAGCCAACACTGAGGTGTAGAAGAACACGTAACATGGACCAGCAACAAACTGGTGTTAGGTAACTCACAATTGACCAGCCACACTGTGTAGGGAACCACCTAGGGGTCAGGTGGTGGTTGTGTCCAACTTAAGTACGTGAACAATAATCACCCATGACTGCCCGTAGTTCTTCCATTCCCCTCACCCATCACCTTTTCCGCCCCTCCACTCTTCCCCTCTACTCAATCATGCATCTTCCTCCCCTCCACTCCTTCGTGCCCTTCCCACTCTTAACCTTAGCTTCATGCCCTCCCTCCTTTTCCACCCTTATCCTCATTCCTTGCCCTTATAATTTGTCCTTCTACACAGCCTTCCAACTCATCGCCCTTGCACCCTAACCCTTGGACAACTTTTATATCAGGATCTTGATTTATTTAAATCAAAGCCATAATAGAAGGAAAACATGTCCACAATAAAGCTGACTCAGCGGTGTGTCCTGGTTATGTTAATTACCTGTTAGGCTTGGAGGAGGTCTTTACATGGAATATATTTTAAGTTGTATATATAGAATAAAACGACGAGAATGGAGTCAACAGTTTCTGGCTTAGTAGGTTGTAATTGCATTACAGAAAATCTAGACGCTCACAATGTGTTGCTGCTACGATGATACATGTGACAATTTAACAAAGTTAGAGAAGGAAGAGGTTCAAACAGATAATTGTAGCAGGATAACTGCATTGTATTAGGTGGAAAAAAAAGCTCCAATAAAATAGTAGTTGGTGCTTAAGTGTGACTCGAATTGAACAGTAATGTACCCGTCCGAAACATGTACATCTACTGAAACCTTCAATTCGCGTGCCACTTTAAGCACCAACACTGAATTTATTGATCAATTCCTCATAAAATTAAAAATCATATTAACATTTTAATAACAATGCAGTGTGCTGTATAATACCAATACAATAAGCAAGATGTAATAAATAACGTATAAGTATGTATACGTAGAAAGCTTGTATTAATTGAATTATTCATAATGGTTAATGCCCAGAGTACTGCAGAGTATTTCAGCGCATCATCTCGGACACACACAATGGATTTCTCTACACTAACTGCAAGTGCAGCTTGAAAATTCCCCACCGAATACGACGTCCAGATGTTTCTTTCAACACTGGCACCACCAACCGTCCGTCCAGAATATTGTATATGTAGTGCGCAATAATAACTATTGACGAGGTTACGACGCGTATTTTTTGAGCACGCTAATGTGGATAATTTAATTCATCAACTTCACTTTGTTGCCAGCAAGGATGGTCAATCTTCACACAGGAGAGACACTAGGAGGCAGGACATACAAATTAGTATATAGTATTATAAACTCATAACTTACTCTTTCCTGTATTCACCTTTAACTTTCTCCCTTGCACACCCAAACCAAATTCATCCACCAATCTCTGCAACTTCTCTTCAGAATCTCCCAAGAGCACAGTGTCATCAGCCAAAAGAGCACTGTGACAACTCCCACTTTGTGGTTTGATTTCTTATCTTTTAACTCACGCCTCTTGCCAAGACCCTCTCATTTTACTTCTCTTACAACCCCATCTATAAATATATTAAACAACCACGGTGACATCCACACATCCTTGTCTAAGGCCTACTTTTATGGGAAATAATTTTCCCTCTTTCCTACATAAACTCTAATTGAGCCTCACTATCCTCGTAAAAACTCTTCACTTCTCAGTAACCTACCTTCCTACACCATACAGTCTTGCAACATCTGCCACATTGCCCCCCTATCCCCCCCCCTGTCATACTCCTTTTTCCAAATCCATAAATGCCACAAAAAACCTCTTCTTACCTTATACTAAATACCTGTACACCGTTATGTTTTCACTGTTAAACACCGGTCCACACACCCCTACCTACCTTTCCTAATAGCCTCTTTGTATCATCTGCTATCCTATTCCTCCGTCTTACTCTTAATTCTTTCAATAATAACTCTAATCATGACACTTTACCTAGGCTATACTCAGCAGAACATATCCCCCTAATAATTTTTTGCACTCTCTTTTATTATCCCCTTTGCCTTTAATACAAAGGAACTACGGCATGCTCTCTGCCAATCCCTAGTAATCTTATTACCTCTTCCATAACATTTATTAAATAATTGCACCAACCACTCCAAAACTATATCCCCACCTGCTTTTAACATTTTCTATCTTCATCCCATCAATCCCGGCTGCTTACCCCCTTTCATTTATACCTACGCCTCACGAACTTCCCCACACTCACAACTGGTCATTCCTCACTCCAACAACAAGATGTTAATTCCTCCTTGTCCTATACACGAAAATCAACAGCTCCCTATCTCATCAACATTTAACAATTCCTCAAATATTCCCTTCCATCGTTCCCTAAAACCCCGCTCTACTCTCCATTTAATCACTCGCCTCTCCTATTTTTAACGACAAACCATTTGTTCCTCTAGAGGCATTCTTACCTTGTTAATCTCACCTCCAAAACTTTTTCTTATTTTCAACAAAAATTAGCTGATAACATCTCAACCACTCTCTCATTTGCTCCTCTTTTACATTAGCTATCACCACTCTCTAACCTCTCTCTTTTTCTCATATACTCTTCCCTCCTTGCATCACTTCTACTTTGAAAAAACTTCTAATACTGATGCTAACTTTTCTCCCTTACTTACTCTCTTTACATCATCATTCCACCATCCTCCTCTTCCCTCCAGCAACCCACTTCCCTGTAAACCACAAACTTCTGCTGACACTTAACACTACAATGTTTAAAACCCTACCCCATACCTATTCGACCCCCATTGCCTATAGCCACATATAGCCATCTATCCTCCAATACTGTTTACATCTTACCCTAACAGCCTCCCTTTTAGTTCATAAACCTCACCTCTCTCTTCCGCTGATGCTCTATTCTCCTTGTAGCCCATCTACCTTTTACTCTCAGTGGTAGCTGACAACCTAGAAAGTGATCTGATAATATCTGTGGCCGCTCTATAAACATTTGTACATCCGTGAGAGGTCTACCAACAGTCTTTTTAACTACCATACTAATCAACAAACTACTGTCATTTCGCCCTACATCATATCTTGTTATACTTCATTTATCCTCTTTTTCTTAAAAAATGTTATTACCTATAACTAAAAACTCCATTACTCTCATACAAGATCAATCAAAGGGCTCCCATTATCATATACACCTGGCACCACCGCCCAAACTTACCTACCACCACCCTCTCTAAAAAGTTTCTCCTCTCCTACTTTAGCATTCATGGTCCCCCTACACAATCACTCTCTCTACTTGGTCAAGTGGCTCCTATACATTCACTTAACATCTCCCTAAATCTCTCTCTCTCTCCTCTGCATTCCTCTCTTCTCCAATTTGCATACACGCTTATTATAACCCACTTCCTCGCATCCAACCTTTACTTTTAATCCCCATAATTCTTGAATTTACCATTCATATTCTCTTTTCTCCTTCCATATATAAATTAAATGATTATATATATATATTAAATATATATATAATATAATATATAGTATAATATATATAATATATATATATATAATATATATAGCAAAACAACCACTCTGTTTACTGTGATCTTACTGCAAATAATATATATAAAATATATATATATATAAAATATATATATATATATATAATATATATAATATATATATATATATATATATATATATATACGATAATATATATAAATGCATAAGATCACAGTAAACAGAGTGGTTGTTATTGCATATATATATATATGATATATAATACGAAGATATTATAATATATATAATATATATAGTAATAATATATATATATATATATATAGTATACGTATAAAATATATAATATATATATAAATATATTATATATATATAATAGTATATATAATATAAATATATATAATATATACGTATATATATATATATTATAAGTATATAATATATATATAAATATATATATATATATATAATAAATATATCATATAAATGTATAATAACTATTCACAATAATTGTGGTTGCAGGGGTCGATGACATAGCTCATAGCCCCGCCTCCCTTCACTTTGTGTGTTGTGTGTGTGTGTGTGGTGTGTGTGTGTGTGTGTGTGTGTGTGTGAGTGTGTTGTGGTGTACTCACCTGTTTTGAGTTGCAGGGGTCGAGACTCCGCTCCTGGCCGCCGCCAGGAGATGAGTGTGTGTGTGGTGGTGTGTGTGTGTGTGTGTGTATGTATGTATGAGTGTTTTGAAACACAATCGTTTATCTTGTTCTCAACCATTTTTCCCATAATTCCTCTTGGTGCTGGGTGGCAAGTTTTGGTGTGATGAAAAAGAGCCACCCAGGCCAGGCTTTCTCTGAATATTCCAGAGTGCTTGAGAGCTGTGCTTTTCCGTAGGTGAACACATTGTAGATGAATGGATCAAAGAACCGACACGTTGATAAATTAGACACAAGTAGCAAACTCTTGGATATCTTCATTGAGGAACGTTTCGCCACACAGTGGCTCATCAGTCCATACATAAGGAAAACTTGAAGAACAGGAAGAGAATGATGACAAATCAGTCCCCGTCAAACTTGAGTCGATGTGGTCCAATCCACCAAACTGAATAGAATACGGCATATGTGCGGAGAGAGGAGCTATAAACCGTAGGCAGGAGTGGGGGTGCTGACAGAGACTAGGTGGGTGTCACATTTGTTCAGTGTGGAAGTATGTCTGTCACCAGAGGTTAGGCAAGCGAAGAATTCCCAAGTATTAAGATCCCAAGTAAGTTGCAGTGTCTGACAGGATTGTAGATGAATGGTTCAGAGAAGCCGACGCGTTGATAAATAAGACCATGTGGCAAACTCATGGGTAACTAGGTAATTCCTCGCTTGCCTAACCCTTGGGCAGACTTACTTCCACATTGAACAAAGTGACACCACCTACGTCTGCCTGCACCACTCCTGCCTACGGTCTAAAAGCTCCTTCTCCGCACCAGATGCCGTATTCTATTCAAGATTGATGGACTACCACATCGACTAAAGGTTGAGGGACTGATTACCTCATACTACTCCTGTTCTTCAGTTTTCTCCTATGTATGGACTGATGAAGAGCCACTGAGTGCGAAACGTTTCCTCATAAGTACCCAATAGCTGGCCCATGTGTCTAATGTATCAGTGAACACGGATGTTGTGCTTAGGGGAAAGGTAAGGGGAGGAGGGATCAGACAAGGGTAAGGGGAAGGGATAAATGAGGTTGGAGAAAACGGAGGAAACTTTAGATGAAGATGAGTGAATGAGGGAACAGAAGGCTACAGACGGGAGATAAAAGGAAGGTGTGGAGGATAGACGGGGAAGTGGGGGCCTTGTCAAGTTGTAGCGGAAACTTAGGAGGAGATGGGAGATGAGCGGAGAGGATAACCGTTAATACATGTTGATAATTAGCAGTGAGTGGAATTAAGATTCCCGACCCTCTGATGTCTACAACACCAGCTGACCTGGGATATACAGGCGGTATGGTAAAAAATGGGTGTACAGTGGGGTGATGAGACTCGTCGTAATGAAGGGTGAGGGCGATTGGCCATTTGACATGGGACGAAGGTGATAGGACTGTTGTTCGTGGGTGAAGGTGATAGGACTGTTGTCGTGGGTGAATGTAAAAGACCTTTTGTCGTGGTGAAGGTAATAGGACTGTTGTGGGTGAAGGCGATAGGATTGTTGTCGTGGGTGAAGGTGATAGGACTGATTCGTGGGTTGAGGTGATAGGACTGTTGTCGGTGGGTTAAGGTGAAAATGACTTGTCGTGGTGAAGGTGATAAGGCTTTGTCGTGGGTGAAGGCATAAACTTGTGTGGGAGAAGGTGATAGGAACTGTTGTCGTGGGGTGGGAAAGTTAAGGACGTTATGGTCGTGGGAAGTGATAGACATTCAGTGGGTGAAGTGAACAGGACTGTTTGTCGTGGGTGAAGGTGATAAGACTGTTGCTGGGTGAGAAGTGATAGGACTTGTCGTGGTGTGAAGTGATAAGACTGTTGTCGCTGGGTGAAGGTGATAAGACAGTTTGTCGTGGGTGAAGGTTGGAAAAGATTGGGTTTGTCGTGGTGAAGGGTGATAAGGACTGGTTGTCCGTGGGGTGGAAGTGAATATGGACTTGTCGTGGGTGTAAGTGATAGACTGTTGTCGTCTACCTACCTGGAGTCTCCACTGGAGGGCATTCCGAGGATCAACGCGTCGATCCATGAGCCAAGGCCCTCCTAGTGGACAGGAAGCCTGATCAACGCGGATGTTACTGCGCCGCACGAATCCCCCCAACGTACAAACCACAGCCCGGCTGATCTGGCACTGGCTTTAGGTATCTGTACCAGCCTCCCTCTTGAAGACAACCAGGTGTCTATTGGGTAATTCCCTATGGCAGGCTGGAGGGCTTTGTTGAACATGTCTTGGGCCCCGGCACATTAATGTGTTTTCCCTCTAGTGCACCAGTGGCGCCCCCTACTTTTCACAGTTGGGTATGATTGGCATCGCCTGCCAAGTCTTTAGCTTTCGTAGGGAGGGATTATCTGTGTGTAGGTTAGGGACCATCCCGTCCAGAATCTCCAGGTGTAGATTACTAATACTCTCTCTCGCCTCGCCTCCATTGAGTAACAATCAAGTTCTTCCAAGGCGTCCCAGTAGTTAACGGTGTTTGATGGAACTTATACGTGCAGTAAAGTCTTCGCGTACTTTCGCAAGATCTGCAGTTTCACCTGCCTTGAATGTGGAATGTTAATGTACCGCAGTATTCCGACCTAGAAAGAAAAAGGTGATTTAAAAGGATCTTCATTGGCTTGGCCATCTACTTGTCTTGAAAGTCTCATTATCCATCCTATCAGTTTTTCCTGCACAGATTGACAGTGGCATTGTTGTGGTCCTTGAAGGTGAGTCTTCGAATAACCACTACCCCCAGGTCCTTCACTTACTTTTCCCTCATTCTGATTGTGTGATTTGAGTTTTAGTATACATCAGTGCAAGCTATTAATTTCTATTCCTCTAGTTTTCCAGAACGGCGTAGTTGGAAATTTGGTCTTCATGGTGAACATCATATTGTTCTCCGTTGGTCGTGGGTGAAGAGTGATAGGACTGTTTGCGTGGGTGAAGTGATAGTACTGTTGTCGTGGGTGAAGGTGATAGGACTTGTTGTCGTGGGTGAAGGTGATGGAACTATCACCTGTTCAGTGTGACTAGCAACTACAGCACTTGTACTCTCACACATTAAAACCATGTAAGCATAAAAATAGCTTGCCGTATGGCTAGAAACTGTGCTGAGAATAATCCTCAGTCTGGGCCAGCGAGCGTTGGTCTGCCTACCTAGCTGCCTGCGGCAATATCCACATCCCACACCTGCTACCCCAAAGATTTAGGCGTAAATCATGACGTCTGGCCCCAGCGGTTGTGGGTTGAGCCTGCTTGCTGCACACCCTCCCAGCCACAAACCTGGTATGCACCACTGCGGCGTAAATCTTATACTAATTAAAAGTAAGAATTATTTTAAACAGCTGAACTCTGAGTACCACCGGAAATTATTATTATTGTGATTATTCATTACAAGTAGTAGATAGTTGTATTAATTTATTATTATATTATAATATACCAGCCAACTCCCACCGAGGTAAGGTGACGGCAAGAAAAGCATCAAACACATTCACCGTCAGACATACAGTTACTGTCTTACCTGAATTGCGATTCATCACAGTTAACATGACTCTGATTTCAACATCCTCACATCTTTAAATTATATTATATGATATTTACGAAGAAGAAATTAAACCCTTAGGAGGGATCATACAGCACAATAATAAAATAGCATAAAATGGATGGATTTTGAGTGTGTGGCCAGTAGCCTTCTGCAGTGTTCCTCTATTCTTAATTTCTTGTTTGTTGTGTGTGTTGTGTCAGCACGGTACAAGTCCTATAGGTCCCTTAAGCAATTGGAATCCTTAACACGTGTTGTTGAGGATGAAGGAAGGGTGGGCTTTGTTTTGTTCAGTGGTATAGGGTAATTTGAGAAACCTAACATCATGTCTAAGCAGTGAAATAAACAGGGAGAGGAAGTCTATGATCACACGTCGAAACCCAACGTAATGATAGCGCGTCATAACGGTGTAATGGTTAAGGGCACTGTTATTCGTTCATAAACATACTTTCACTTGCGGAAGATGCAGTAAAATAGACAGCTGAGAGTGTGAAAACCTTTATTCATACAACGTTTCCGCCTGAGACTAAGCAAATCCTCAAGCGTGGTGCTTTAAGAATGGCATAGCCCACTAATGGTGCACAAAACAAAAAAAAAAAAACACATACAGCAAGAAGAAATCTTCACGGACGTTTCACCTACATAAATGAAACCTCCTGTAAGTGAAACAATGAGTGACATACAATAAAGTTTTTTGTTCTAATAGTATATCTTTTACCACTTTTCTCAAGCTGGCCAAGTTACATGAATAGGTTGTCTTAGTCGAAGGATTCCATTTCTGCCATAGTGTCGAATATCATATTCTATCCTTATGAGAGCTGAGTGACATGTTTGACCTGACTGGGTAAGTTAATCACACACCTGTCAATCACTGGAGTGACTTGTTTGACTGACTGGGGTAAGTTTATCACACACCTGTCATCACTGGAGTGACTTGTTTGACTGACTGGTAAGTTTATCAACTCCTGTCATCACTAGAGTGACTTGTTTGACTGACTGGGTAATTTAATCACACACCTGTCATCACTGGAGTGACTTGTTTGACTGACTGGTTAAGTTTAACACACACCTGGTCACACTGATGACTTGTTTAGACTGACTGGGTAAAGTTTAAATCCACACCTTGTCATCACTAGGAGAGTGACTGTGTTTGAGACTGACTGGTAAGTTGCCAAGTGAAACTGTGGTGTTCTTTATAGTATGGTGTTTCAGTTTGGTGTGTGTTCATATGGTGGTGTGGTTCAGTATGAAGTGCATATGGTGTGGTGTTTCAGTATGGTGTGTGTTATATGTGGTGTTGTGTAACGAATGGTATATAATACCGACAAGATGAGAGTAAGGACACATGTGCCAACATCCAGGTAACTTATTTTAGACACTGCAACAACAAGAATCTTAATTCTAAGGAAAGACATAACCTTTCACGCTACACACTACTACTCCCAACTAACCCATCTCTTTGGGAAGGACCATACATTCGCGCACTGTGGGAATCCCAGCTACCAGTGAATTTGCCCTCGTCTGCTTCACCTGACTTACTATATAAGCGCCCAGGATTCATTCTTCTGCTTCAGAATCTCCACGACTATGGTTCTGTTCGCACCTACCTCCTAGGTTGAGGGACTGATTACCTCATCTTCTGTACATATTTCTACTGTCTTCAAGTTATGTCCTAGAATTTGTATTGATAAAGCCACTGGATGGCGAAACGTCCTACAATAAAGATACCCAGATGTTGCACATGTGCTTCTTACTCTCAGTATGGTGTGTGTATCAGTAAGGTGTGTGTTCAGTATGGTGGTGTTCAGTTATGGTTTGTAGGTCAGTCAGTATGGGTTTTGTGTTTCAGTATGGTGTGCAGGAGTGGTTGGGTGTTGTATGGTGTGTGTCAGTAAGGTGTGTGTTCAGTATGTTTTGTTTCCGTATGATGTGGGCAGTAAGGTGTTTGTTCAGTATGGTGTGTGTGGTCAGTATGGAGTCGTATGAACGAATGGTATATATTACCGACAAATGAGAGTAACAGACACATGTGCAAACAGTGTGGGTATCATTTATTGTAGACACTGCAACATCATGGAAATCTTAATTCTAAGGACATTTACATAACCATCACGACTACGCGACAACTACACTACTACAACTAACCCCATCTCTTGGGAAGGACCTATTCCACTGGGAATCCCGGCCTAACCAGAGAATTTGCCTCGTCAGCTTCACCCTGACGTATACTATATAACGCCAGATCTTCTTTCTTCAGCTATCAGCATCTCCACGACTATGGTGCTGTTCGCAGCCTACTCCTAGGTTGAGGACTGGAATACCTCACCTTCTGTACATAGTTCTATGTCTTCAAGTTTGTCCTAGAATTTGTATTGATAAAGAGCCACTGGGATGGCGAAGACGTCTACAATTAAAGATACCCAGATATTGCACATGTTTCTTACTCTCAGTCTATAGGTGTGTGTTTCAGAATGGTGTTTGTTTCAGTATGGTGTGTGTTCAGTAAGGTTTGTGTTCCAGTATGGTTTGTGTTCAGTATGGTGTGCAGTATGGTGTATGTGTTCAGTATGGATGTGTTTCAGTATGGTGTATGTCAAGTGTGGTGAGTGTTCAGTATGGTTTGTGTTCAGTAAGGTGTGCAAGTATGGTGTGTTCAGTATGTGTGTGTTTTCAGTAATGGTGTGTTCAGTATGGTGTGTGTTCAGTATGGTGTGTGTTCAGTATGGTTTGTGTATCAGTAATGTGTGCAGTATGGTGTGTGTTTCAGTAAGGTGTGGTCAGTATGGTGTGTTCAGATGGTGTATGTTCAGGTGTGGTGTGTGTTCAGTCTAGTGTTCATTATGGTGGTTCACACTGTTCCACCAGCGCGACGTATTTTTTAATATGAATCTAAACATTTATTAAAACTTGGAATCATAAGTTGCAATAACTACATAATTACCTGAATTACAAGCCACAAGCAGTGTGGCACACTTTATTGATTAACTTTGAATAGCTCCGGCGTGAGGCCGAACATCGTTAATAACTAATAAATGCGTTCCTACTGCTTCTGTGGCAAATTAGATATCCATCGTAGTTAAATTGTCATACTTTATTGACTACGTTTTTCGCCCACACCGCGTACTATCAAGTCACAACAGATGTAGCCTGATAGCAGAGAGTATATGAGTATATAAAGTGACGTTGAGAAGTCCATATGATTCCCTATATAACTCATGTACTCCTGCTCCAGGTACAACTGCTTAATGACTAGATAGAGCCCACTGTGTTGAGTACGCGCGACCGTAGTTCAATAAAGGATCGCATTGTGGCAGCAATTTGTGGTCTTTTCCATCGTGTCGGGTATATAATAACCATTTATGAACATGTCCATTGTATAGGACCTCTAAACGTGGCAGCATAATTCACAACGGTGGTGTAATTGCCGGTAGTAACTGCTGATGATACAGAATTTTGATAATCCTCAAAATAAGTGATTACTCCAATTATTTTCGTAATTCAGTTACACCGAAGAATCATTACAAAAATAAGAATAAAAACAGAGATAATCCTTTATGCGTGAGTAATATTGTTTTTCAGATATGTTCTCTGTGGTCTAATTAATAAACCTTACAATTGTTAACTCTGATTTTGTGTTGTCCTGGAGAGTAGATGTTGATGAGTATGTGATAAGATGAGCAGTGCATCGCGACAGTGACGCGGTACGATCTTAAAGTTAATTTTATAATTCCTTCGACCGAGATGAAAAAATCCATGACTGGTGGAGGTGTTTTACAGGTGACATGTACTTTGTTGATGTACAGGTGACCATGTAACTTTGTTGTGTAAGTAACATGAAACTCTTTGTTGCTGTACAGGTGACGTGTTGTAACTTTGTTGGTTTACAGGTTGACATGAAACTTTGTTGTGTATCAGGTCGACATGTAACGATGTGTTGTGTACAGGTGACAGTAACTTTTGTTGTGTACAGGTGACATGTAACTTATTGTTACCCTCTGACCTATCACCTATCGCCTTTTAACAAACTATATTAAACTTAGTGCTAAAAAAAAAACGTGCTTAGTTAATGTGGCGTTAAAAAACACTCGTAAACGATAGCTTTAAACGCTATTAACACAACCAAATCTATTTACTCAACAGAGTTCACTCTCCCATTCTTCCACACGCTGCTTTTCATAGGAGGCTAGACGGTAAGTGGCACAACCAAGAGAAAGATGCTGGTTGGCGATTCCATTCCAACCAGTTGAGTCTGTAATACCTTTGATCGGGTTCCCAGGGTTCCTTCAATCCTTGCAGCCCGTCCTCGGAGGTCAGGTTTCTCTTTGTCAATTATCATGCCAACTAGGAGTGTTGGTGCTAATCGGGCCCCCAGGGCCCGTTTCCTGATAATGAAACACTTTCACACACCAGTATAGAATCTAGTTTATATATATATACATACACATATTAAAATATATATATATATATATAAATATAATATATATATATATATAATATATATATATATATAATAATATATATATAATGTCAACAACATTGGTTCGTCCTTCTCTCCTGAAGAAAAGATAAAACCGAAAAAACACAGAAAAACGTTTTTCTTTTTTTACCATTAGTAATTTAACAGGAGAAGGGTTACTAGCCCCTTGCTCCAGGCATTTTAGTCGCCTCACAGATAACGCCGTCAGGCTTACGGAGGAAGGAGTCTCTCCACTTCTTCCGTTACATTGTATGCCTCTGACATATAGTTTAAAAGGATTCATTTCATTCGAGAAAAGAACACAAGAAGTACAGAGAACAATCGTCCGTTATCTCTTCTGAAATGTGTTTCGTATATTTTTTCACCAGTTGTCACCTGTAACACACAAATCATCATGGAATACACTGTAGCGGATTTTAGAATGTAAGATTATTAACAACAGACAACATCCTAATGATGAGCACAATATTGACTGGAGTAAGCTGAGACATATGTCACTTGAGTTAGGATGTTGACATACACAACAAGTAATGTCAACGTTTTAATATATCCCTGTGTTCACTCAGTACAACATCGCTGCCCTCTGCTCCTCCTCAACTCCTCCCTTCCCTGAGCTCCCTGTCCTCACTCCTCCCTTCCCCTAGACTCCTTAGTCCTTCCTCACCGCGTCCTCTTCCTCCCTATCCTGACCCCTGTCGCCTCCTCACTCCGCCCTTTCCCAGACCCCAGTCGCTCACTCACTCCAATTCCGCCTCCCTTTCCCTGACGTCCCGTCCTCCTCACGGTCCCCCCTTTTTCCCTACTCCCTGTTCCCACCTCACTTTGCCTCCCTTCCCTGACTCAACTGTCCTTCTCACTCCTCCCTTCCCAGACTGTTCTGGTCCCTTCTCTCACTCCTCCTTCCCTGACTCCCTGTCGCTCCTCACTCCTCCCTCCCTGACTTCCCTGTCCTGCGCCTCACGTCCTTCCCTTCCCTAACTCCCTGTCCTCCATCACCTCCTTCCCTTCCCTGACTCACTGTCCTCCTCACAGCCTGCCCTGATCCCTGACTCTCTTTACCTCCTCAATCTCCCTTCCCGAGACGTCCCCTGTCCTCCTCAACTCTCCCTTCCCTTACACCCTGTCCTCCTCACAATCCTCCCTTCCGGCTGACGACCCAGTCCTCCTCCTCCTCCCCTTCCCTGACTTCCCTCACCTCCTCGCTTCCTCCCTTCCCTTGACTTCCCTGTCCTCCACTCACTCCGCTCCTCCCCTGACTCCCTGGTCCCCTCACATCACTCCGTTTCCCAGACTCAGCTGTCCTCCTCACTACCTCACCTTCCCTGACTCCCTGTCCTCAGCCTCAGTCCTCCCTTCCCTGGACTCCCCTGTCCCCCTCACTCCCTCCCTTCCCTGGACTCTCCCTGTCCTGCCACACTCCCCTCCCTTCCCTGACTCCCAGTCCTCCGCACGGGATCCTCCCATCCTCCCCTGACTTTACCCTGTCACTCCTTCACTCCTCCATTTCCCTGTACTCCTGTCGCTCCTCCCACCTCCCTTCCCTGACTCGGCTCCCTCTCCTCCACACGATCTTCCCCCTTCCCTGACAGTCCCTGTCCATCCTCACCCCCCTCCCTTCCTCCTGACTCCCTTAGTCCTCCTCACTCCTCCTTCCCTGACTCACTGTCGCTCCTCACTCCTCCTTGCCCCTGACACCCTGTCCTCACACACTCCTTTCCCTTCCCTGACTCATCCATTCCTCCTCACCTCATTCCGTCCCTGAACTCCGTGTCCCTCCTCACTCCTCTCCCTTCCCAGACTCCAATGTCCTCCTCACGATCCTCCCTTCCCTGACTCCCACTGTCTTCCTCACTCCTCTCATCCCTGACCGTCCTGTCCCCTCACTCCTCCCTTCCCTGACACCCTGTCCCTCCTCACGTCCTCCTTCCCTGACCTCTCCTGGTCCTCCTCACTCCTCCCTTCCCTGACTCCCCTGTCCCACGCGTCCTCACAACTCCTCCCTCCCTGACTCCCTGTCCTCCTCACACTCCTCCTCCTCTTCCCTGACTCTCTGTTCCTCCTCACAGTCCTCCCCCTTCCCTGACCCCTTGTCCGTCCTCACTCCTCCCTTCCCTGAAGTCCCTTTGTCCTCCTCACTAGTTCCTTCCCTTCCTTTCCATCTCACAAATCTGCTTCACTAACCTTTCCTCAGACTTTATTCCTGTTATCCTTCTCACACCGTATATCTTCTTTCATCCTTTCCACTTCCTGATCTTCCCTTCGCACACCATCCCTTCTTCCCGTCACTAGCAAAATAACTTGATGTATAGAATAATCGCTGACACAACATTTCAGAAGCATCTGTGGTCAAAGGTGTGATGATTTCCCCCCAGGAGCATAGGAAGTGTTGTAGCAGCACTAGTGGTAGGAACCACAGGACCAGTCAGGCAGCACTAGTGGTAGGGAAACGTCACCTGGACCAGCAGCACTAGTAGTAGGAACCACCTGGACCAGCAAGACCTAGTCTGAAGGAACCACCCTGGACCAGCAGATACTAGTTAGGGGAACCACCGGACCAGCAGCACTATAGAAGGGAAACCACCTGGATCAGCAGCACTAGTGTAGGTAACCACCTGGACCACCATCACGTATAGTAGTGGAACCCCCTGAAACAGCAAGCAGCAACACTAGTGTAGAGGAACCACCCTGGACCAGACAAAACCTAGTGTAAGGTAACCACCTGATCAGCAGCACTAGTGGTAGTATAACCACCTGACCAACAGCACTAGTGTAGGTACCCACATGGACCAGCAGCACTATGTAGGGGGACCCCACTGATCAGCAGCACGAGTGTAGGGGAACCACCTGGACCAGCAGCACTAGTGGTAGGATACCACCTGGACCACACACTATGAAAGGGGAACCACCTGACCAGCAGCCAAATAGTGTAGGGAACCACCTTGGACCACAGCACTAGTGTAGGGAAACCACCTGTAGTCAGTCAGCACACTAGTGAGTAGGGAAAGCCACCTGGATTAAGCAGCAATAGTGTAAGGGAAACCACCTGGACCAGCAGCACTATCGTAATGGACCACCTGGACCAGCAGGCACTAGTTGTAAGGACTCACCTGGACCAGCATCACTAGTGAATAGGGAACCCCTGGATACCAGCTAGCACGTGTAGGGAACCACCTGGACCAGCAGCACTGACGTGGTAGAGGGAACCACCTGGAATCAGCAAAAGCACTGAGTGTAGGAAACACCTGGACAACAGCACTAGTGTAGGGAACCACCTGACCAGCAGCATCTAGTGTAGAGGAACACCTGGACCAGGCACACATGCGTGTAGGTAACCACGTGGACCACAGCACTAGTGTAGGGAACCACCTAGACCAGCCAGCACGTGTAAGGGAACCACCTGGACGCCAGCAGCACATAGTGATAGGAGGAACCACCTGACAGCACACTAGTGTAGGGGAACCACCTGGACCCACAGCACAATTGTAGAGAACCACCATAGGAACAGCAGCACTAGGTGTGAGGTAACACACCTGGACCAGCGAGCCACAGAGTAGGGGAACGCACGCGTGGATCAGCATCACTAGTGTAGGGAACACACACCTGAGCCAGCAAGCACAAGTGTAGGGGTTACCATCTCTGACCAGCAGCACTAGTGTAGAGGGAACCACACCGTGGAACAGCAGCAACTAGTGGTAAGGGGGAACCACCTGGACCGAGCCAGCACTTTAAGTGTATGGAACCACCTGGCGACCAGCAGCACTAGTTAGGGAACCACCTGGGACCAGCACCACTAGATGTAGGAACAACCTTGATCAGCATCCCTGGTGTAGAGAACCACAGAGGACCAGCAACACTAGTGTAGGTGGTACCACATGGACCAGCAACCAACTGGTGTAGGTGAACACCTGGACTCAGCAACATTGGGGTGAAGGGAACCACCTGGACCCCCAGCAACACTGGTGTAGGGAAACCACATGGACCATCAACACTGGGCGTAGAGGAACCACATGGGAACCAGCAACAACTGGGTGAGGGAACCACCATGGACCAGCAACACAAGGATGTAGGGAACCACCGTGGACCAGCAACACTGGTGTAAGGGAACCACATGACCAGCCAACACTGTATGGTTAGAGAACCACATGGACCAGCAACACTGTGTAGGAACCACATGGACCAGCCAACACTGAGGTGTAGAAGAACACGTAACATGGACCAGCAACAAACTGGTGTTAGGTAACTCACAATTGACCAGCCACACTGTGTAGGGAACCACCTAGGGGTCAGGTGGTGGTTGTGTCCAACTTAAGTACGTGAACAATAATCACCCATGACTGCCCGTAGTTCTTCCATTCCCCTCACCCATCACCTTTTCCGCCCCTCCACTCTTCCCCTCTACTCAATCATGCATCTTCCTCCCCTCCACTCCTTCGTGCCCTTCCCACTCTTAACCTTAGCTTCATGCCCTCCCTCCTTTTCCACCCTTATCCTCATTCCTTGCCCTTATAATTTGTCCTTCTACACAGCCTTCCAACTCATCGCCCTTGCACCCTAACCCTTGGACAACTTTTATATCAGGATCTTGATTTATTTAAATCAAAGCCATAATAGAAGGAAAACATGTCCACAATAAAGCTGACTCAGCGGTGTGTCCTGGTTATGTTAATTACCTGTTAGGCTTGGAGGAGGTCTTTACATGGAATATATTTTAAGTTGTATATATAGAATAAAACGACGAGAATGGAGTCAACAGTTTCTGGCTTAGTAGGTTGTAATTGCATTACAGAAAATCTAGACGCTCACAATGTGTTGCTGCTACGATGATACATGTGACAATTTAACAAAGTTAGAGAAGGAAGAGGTTCAAACAGATAATTGTAGCAGGATAACTGCATTGTATTAGGTGGAAAAAAAAGCTCCAATAAAATAGTAGTTGGTGCTTAAGTGTGACTCGAATTGAACAGTAATGTACCCGTCCGAAACATGTACATCTACTGAAACCTTCAATTCGCGTGCCACTTTAAGCACCAACACTGAATTTATTGATCAATTCCTCATAAAATTAAAAATCATATTAACATTTTAATAACAATGCAGTGTGCTGTATAATACCAATACAATAAGCAAGATGTAATAAATAACGTATAAGTATGTATACGTAGAAAGCTTGTATTAATTGAATTATTCATAATGGTTAATGCCCAGAGTACTGCAGAGTATTTCAGCGCATCATCTCGGACACACACAATGGATTTCTCTACACTAACTGCAAGTGCAGCTTGAAAATTCCCCACCGAATACGACGTCCAGATGTTTCTTTCAACACTGGCACCACCAACCGTCCGTCCAGAATATTGTATATGTAGTGCGCAATAATAACTATTGACGAGGTTACGACGCGTATTTTTTGAGCACGCTAATGTGGATAATTTAATTCATCAACTTCACTTTGTTGCCAGCAAGGATGGTCAATCTTCACACAGGAGAGACACTAGGAGGCAGGACATACAAATTAGTATATAAAAAACAAAAGTGGGGTTGAAGGGTGAAAGTTTTTCTTTTGGCCAAAGGGGTTGTTTGTATTTGGCAAGGGGGAAATTTAAAAATAAAAAAAAAATTATAAATAAAAAAATTAATAAAAATAAATTTTAAAAATATAATAATTATTAAAAATTTAGGGGTTGCCGGGATTTTAAAAGGGGGGAAAAAAAATTGGGGGGGGAAAAAGATATTTTAAGTTTAAAAAAATTTCCTTTACAAAAGGGGGGAATATATTTTTTTTCAATTTATTTTGTAAATTTTAAATTTTTGCACAAAAGGGCTTAAAAAATTCCTACTTTTTTTTATAAAAAAGAATTTTTTTAAAGTTAAACCCATTAAAAAATTTTTGGGGGAAAATTTTAATTTGGACAGTAAAGAAACAAACAAAACTTCAAATTTCCCTTAGTAAGGGGGGGGGATTTGGCCCGGAAAAAAGGGGATAAAAATTTTGTGTGCATTATTCCAAGAGGGGACTTGTTTTAAGGAAGAGAAAAAATTTTTTTTAAAAATTGACGCTTTATTACAAATAAATTTATAATTTAAAAGCAATTTTAAATAATAAAAATTATTAATATTTAAATTATTTAAAAAATATTTTAAAAGCCCCTTCAAGACAGTTGGGATGAAATTAAGTTTTCTTTTTGGGATGGGGGGGGTCCCTTTAAAAAAAAAATTTAAAATAAAAAAATTTTAAATATTTATTAAAATAAATTAAAAAAAATTTTTAAAAGTCTTCCAAAATTAAAATTCTTCAAAAAATTTTTTAAAATTTCCCTTTTCCCTTCGTTTTAAGATTTTTTTTTAAAAGAAATTAAAAAATTTTAATTTTTTCCGTCTTAAAAAATTCCCAAAATATAAAAAAAGAATTTTTTTTCCCTAACCAACAAAAATTTTTTAAAAATTTTCGTAAAATAATATAAAAAAACGGAAAATAATTTTTCCGGGTTAAATTTTTTGGCCCAAAATTTTGATACCAAAGCTGTCAACCAAGAAAATTTGGAAAACGCAATTCCCATTTCAATAAATACAAATAATTAAAATAACATTAATACTAAATATTAAAAAAAAATAATAATAATTTTATTATATTTTGCCCCCGAAATTTGTACAGCGCAAACCCCAGAAACGGGGTTTTTTGGGGGGGGGGGGGCTTGAAAAACCCCCGGTGGGGGTGGGGAAACCCCCCGAAAGGTCCATAAGGAATTGCCTTTTTTCCCCCTTCCCAAATTTTTTAACGTTTCCCTCCCGTATTTAAACTTTTTACTCAAAAAATAATAACTAATCCTTTCTTTCTTTGGGAGAGAAATATCCTTAATCCCCCATTTACTTTGGAAACCCGTCAATGGAAAAAATTTTGTAAAGGTTAAAATAAACCCAAGCTTTTACCAAATCAAAAAAAAATTGAAAAACCCAATTTCCCATTTTTCCCTTAATAAAAAAAAAAAAAAAAATTTTTTGGATTTTTAAATTAAACTTTGGGGGCCCAAGCTTTAAGGAAAATTTTTTTTATTTAAAAACCCTTTGGGTTTTAAACTAAAAAATTTAAGGGGGTTTACATTTTTTAACGGGCCATTTGGGGGGGTTTACTAATTTTTACAAAAAATTTTAACACTTTTTTTTATTAAAAATTTTTTTTTTTTTTAAAATTATTTTTTCATTTAATTATTTTTTTCCTAAAAATTTTTTAAAATTTAATTTAAAAAATATAATAAAATTAAAATTAAAAAAAAAATTTTTTTTAAATATTAAATAATAAAAAAAATTTAAAATAAAAAAAATTTATAAAAAATTACTAATAAAAATTAAAATAAAATTAAAACCCCCAAATAATAATTAATAATTCATTAATAAAAATTAATAAAAATAATTATATAAAAATAATAATAAAATAAAAAATTATAATAAAATTCATAATAAAAATTACTAACCTAAAAATTAAAATAGAAATTACTAATAAAATTATAAAAAAATTTTTTATAATAACCAAATTATAACTAAAAAAATTAAAATAATAAAATATAATAAAATTATAATAAATTAAAAAAATTTAAAAATCCAAATTAAACTAAAATTATAACACCAAATTAAAAAACCCCAAATTAAAAAAAATTTTATAAAAAAAAAATTAAAAAAATTAAATAAATTTATAAAAACCCAATTACTAAAAAAATTAAAATAATCCAAATTAAAAAAAATTTATAAAAAATTCATAAAAATAATTAAAAATTAAACCCCCAATTTCCTAAATAACCATTAAAACCCAAAACTTCCCTCCTAACTAAAAAATTAAGCTTTACCTCAACTTTACACATTACCACCAATTTTCCAACAAACCCCCAATTCAAAACCCCCCCAAATTTTTTCCCCCCCACCAATACTCAAAACCCCCAACTTCATAACACCAAACCCTTTCACTACCAACCCCACTTAATAACAAACCCCAACTTCCTCCCCACCCTTAATACTACCACCAATACACACCCATACCCCCAAACCCCCCCTCAAAAACCCCCCTTTCATAAAAACCACCAATTATCCTAAAAAAAAACCCACCCCAATTCACTAATCCCCACCAATTTTATAACACCCCAACTTTACTCACTACCACCAATTTCACAAAATAAAACCAAATTCCCCCACCCCCAATTCCCAAAAACAACCAAAAAAATTCACTAAACAACCACCAACTTCATACCTCCCCAAACTTACTCACACCCCAACTACTCACTCCCCCAACTTCACTCATTCCACAATTTCATACATACAACACCACAAAATTCACCACTTACCCCACCAAATTTAACTACACTACCCCAATTTCACTACATTCCCCCATTCCCCAAACCTTTAAACTAAAACAAACTATACACCCACCAACTTCACAACCCCCCAACTCACTACACTCCACAACTTAAAACCATTACCCCCCAACTTCCAAAACAACCAACTCACTAAACTACCACCCAACTTCACTACAAACCCCAACTTCCCTACACTACCACCAACTTCACATACCACAACCCCAAACTTCACTAAACTACCAAAACTTCACACACTCCCCAACTCACTACACTCCTCAACTTCACTAACTACCACCAACTTCACACACTACAAAAACTTACTCCCCCACTCCCCACCAACTTCAACACCCCCCCAAACTTCAAACCACCAAATTTTCCACACACCACAACCAACACTACCAACCAACCCCACCCACCAAAACCACAACACCAACCAACCCCCCAAAACTCACACCACCACCAACTTCACTACACTACCCCCCCTACCACCCCACCCCAAACTTCACCAACACACCCCCAAACTTCACACCAAACCACAACCAACACTACCCCCAATTTCACCCCACCCCCAACCACCAACCCACCCCACAAACCATAACAACCCAAACCCCAAACACCCGCTTTTTTGCACAAATTTTAACAAAAAAGTCCACACACCTAACTTAAGATACTTTCTACAGGACCAGCTGTTGTATTCTCTTTCAATTCTCTACAATCCTTTAAAAAAAAACATGACTTTTTTAAGGAAGACTAATTTTAAAAAAAAAACATAAAATCGGCAAAATGGCATGAAAACCCCAAATTTTAATAAAAAAAATACATCCAATTAAATGGCCAAAATTTACCTTTTTCAAGTAACCAAAGATAGATGTGTGATCTAGTTCAGAAGTCTTCAACTTGTAGATAAAAGGGCCCTTTTCAAAAGAAAATTAAAGAGGACCGATTTTTTTTCCTTTTTATGAAAAATATCAAAAATATTTTTTTAATTTTTGACCTGTGCATGTGGAACCCACATAAAACGAATTTTAATTTCATGTGAGGGCCGCAGGTTGGAGACCCACTAAGTTAATATAGGAAAACCCAAATTTATTTAATAATATTGCCCAAAATTTAAAAAATTTCATGGTTCAAAAATAAAAGCCAAGCTTTCTTTAATAAAACTATCAAAAACAAAATTTGAAACCCATCAGACAAGGGATTCTCCGTAACTGTTCAATCCAACTTTCCAAAGGGACATAACATTTTCATTAACTAAAGTTATAGGTTTTTTGAACTGAGGAAATACATCAGTGTTTTATTTTGAGCCGATAAGACGGGCATTCTTTAGTTCTGATTGGAATCGATTTTCCTATTTGTTAACAAAAAGGAAAATTAAATGTTGAGTCCAAATCGAGGTGAACCTTGCTGTCGGAAAAAACACCAAAGGGTGACAAATTTAAAAGGGGATCAATAGGCCGTCTCGGTTTTTGAGCGAAACAAAAGCGAAAAATTGGGGGAAGAAAGAAAAAAACAAAAAATTTTGGCAAACCCCTTTTAGGTCCCCTTTTGCGGATCTAATAATAATAATAATATTCTATGTACTCTTTTTAATAATTTACAAAATAATACCAACAACGATACACTATTACTACATCACTACCACACTAAACACTGTTAATGTTTTCATTTTTTTTTTCTGTATAAAGCACTCTCTAGCAAGACAGTGAGAAGTGATTTGATGAAAGTTTTTCTTTTTCGGCCACCCTCCTTGGTGGGAACGGCCGATGTGGTAATTTTAAAAAAAAAAAATAATAATAACATAACAAAAAAATAATATTCAATATTTGGCTGAGGTCAGGGAAGTGACGCAGCAAATAAGATTCTGTAACCACATTAAGAACGGGTCCACCTTAAGAACGGTCCACTAGAAGGTTGGACCATGTGAAACGCACTCCAGAAAAGGGGCCCAAATGGGGACTCAGGCACTGAGGGCTCAGGCTCTTCAAGAAACTGACGAGTGACATATTTCCCCCAAACATCAAGAAAATTCCAACCGAGAATGTCGAATAAAAATTTCCCAAAGCGAAAACTGGTGGAAAATACCCATCTTTCAGCCCGGGGAAAGTGTAAGTTTCACCAACTTTACCCCAAAATGAGTAAGGGGGCCAAAACCTTCTTTTTTGGGGAAAAGTTGCAGCGATTTACGCTTTATTTTTTTCTGAAAAAAAAAAAAATTTTCAAAAAAGGGATACTAAATTTATTTTTTTAAAGACTTTTCCTAGTACCCTAAATACGTTTTTATGTGTCGATTTTTCCCCCGGTTTTTTTAAGGGGTTTAAATCTCTCCATGAAATCTATTTAAATTTTATCATGTTTTGTAGAAATTAGATTTATTATTTTTTCTGCAAAGTGAACTTTTTCTCAATTTTAAAGTTTGGATCACTGCCGAAACGACCTTGGGCCCTTAAACAGCAACCTTTCTTGCCCAAAAGGGCGAGCGAAAATTTGTGATCAACAATACGCAAAAATCAACTAAGCTAACGAAAAAAAAAAAATATTCACTGTGTTTGTTTATTATTAAAATTATTGTAAACTTTTATAAAATATAATTTTTTGGGTTAAAGGGGCCCTTCGTGGGCAAAGGGATGGCACTTAACCTCTGTTCCTGTTTACCTATGGTTAGATTCCTACTGCAGCGACTTTACATGTAACATTCTAGGAAAGGAGCTAAAAGTTTAAATTTTCCAAGGTTAAACCCCTTGGGTAAAAAAATGCAATATGATAATGACTTCACCTCTAGAATAACAGGGGAGACACCCTGGCTGCGTTATAGTGTTTTTTGGATTACCGGACAAAAAAGGGGAAGCTTTCATGGCCCTGATGCTAAACAACCCACGAATAGGGTGACGTCGAATATAGTTACACCATCACGGCTTTCACAAGACCGGGAAGAAACCAAAATTAACCATTGTCACCAAAAAGTACCTAAACCCTGTCTACAATAATACCTGCACCACCGTCACCCCTAGTACCTACACCATCTGTTTTTCAAAAATCCCGAGGGGGTATTTTTTTCTCATCATACGGACGTGACCCGACTCTCCTAGCCTCTTTACTCGCCTCACACACCACAGCACAGCCACCATACAACACACACAGTCACACACACCCACACACACAAACACACACACACACACACACACACACCAACACACGCGTAAGGAAGAGGTATGATAACGTTCATGGGAGCAGGAAGAGTGACATGTAGCGACCAGGAAAGATGCAGAAGCCAGGAGCTGTGAACCGGCCCTTGCAAACCACAACTAGGAGAGTACTCCTATATGTGAAGAACGTAATAAGAGGTGACTGCAAGGTTTCCTACTGGGGACCAGCATGTTCCAGATGAGGCTATACATGTCAAACTAGATCAAGTTCTGTAGTATCTTTTTTTGCAGGCTCTGTTAATGCTAAATTAAAACGCCGGAGAAAACAAGAAAAAACACAAGAGCACCTTGACAAATTGGAGGAAAGGTCAGACAGGTGCTTACTGAAAAATTCGACCCTATAAGGGCTGACCATCATGGAAATATGGAGAGAAATTGGGAAAAGGAAATGTTACCTGATGGGACCAAGACCTACCAATCTCAGCATATTGCCACAATATGGACGTATTGCCCACGTGCATGAAAGAGTACGTTACACTTTATTCGGCGTATGTACACACTCCCATATGGGCTTGCCTCCCAACAGCGAACCTTATGCTAAAGGTTTAACGTCTTTGGACCAAAGGCGCCCATCGTTTAAATCAGTTACCTGGTTTCATTGACCTCACGAACGTGCCCCCGCCCAAGTGCTGAGCGATGTGGTATCAATCGTGGTAGCATTTTGCCAGACTTGCCTCTAGCTGGTTGAAGCATGGTTATTCTCTCTCTGCTCTCTCTCATCTCATGTTGTCGTTTGCCTTTATCCCGTGTGGTACACTATATTCCACTCCTGTACATAGTGTACATATCTGTATTATAAACATTTGGTGAAGGAAAAATATAAGTTAAATACTACTGCCTTGCGTTTATTCGCTCAAACCATTACGGCCAGGTAAACAGGCCATTATTACCTGTGTTCGTAATAGATCACAACTATGAAAACAGAGAAGTAAAGTCGCAGTACAAGTTTTATCGACATTTTTGCTCTGTGTAGAGCTTTAATCAGGTCATGACTTGTTATAAAGCTTTACAAGTACACTACCAAAGGCGCACCATCAGCGTAATAACCACGGCGAAGTCGTGTTGTTGGCAATCCTTACGAACGTCTGTTACCTTTCCCACTAAAGACCATTCAGGATCCAGAAAACTAAACAAGTCCAAGAGACTCACTTTGAGGAATAGTCATAAGAAAATAAGGACCAGGAGGAAACAGTGTGAAGGGCTAACTGGCACCATATTAGGCAGCGTCCTTCTCAAAACCAAACCACTAAACAAAAATTGGACCCACCTCATTTTTAATACTTCCAAGGAATAAACTTTGGTAATCCTATTAACTCAAAAATAACCCTACCAAGAAAGCCATAAAAGTACGTTCATACTACCAAAGAGGACAACAATCAATTTACAACCATCCAACAACAGTTTCTGCCAGAAAACCATCATTCACCAGCACCACATATATGCACATCAACAACACAACAGTCACTGACAGCTTATCTTCTCTGGTTATCTGGAGCGTTAATTTAGGCGGTATGTGCCAAGCGTGACTTGCTTTAATATTATGCTTGAGAGCGGCATGATGTCTGGGACTTGTGATGCGTGAGGCCGAGGGATGTGACAGTCAAACTTGTTATCTCCCTTTATCCCTTGATTAATTTACTCGCCGGTTATATACGTTTATAATCGTCGAGGCTCCTATTTTTCTCGTTCTTGACCATTATGGTGTGTGTAGAGTAGAGAGAGAAAGAGAGAGAGATTGCTCAATCACTGTTATGCATTAGGTCCTGCAAGAGGCGCTTCTCTCTGTACGGTACACATTAGCTCACTTAAATCCCTTTTTAGGTTATTAGATTTATTTTAAAACATATTTTTGAATTTAAATTTTGGGAAATTAAAATTTACCCTTTAGTGGCAGTGAACAGGTTTTGCATGCAGCCTTAATGCCATCGTGTAGTTGGTAGTCTTTAAACCTATAATTTCAAGCAACCCCCGCCCCCCTCCAGCTGTTCCATTTGGTTACGTCTTGATGAAAATAATAAATATTTCTTAACTCCCTGTGGCCACGTGTCTCAGCATCTAGCTCTTTTCCCCCTGTTCCTCATTTTTCAAACATTTTTATTTACCACACTCCCCAGATCCTCGGGGCTTTGCGGTCGTAATCAAGTTTCCCCTGGCTTTTCCCTTTTAACGTTGACATTTTGTTTCCTTACTTTGTTTTGAAGGCATTCCCTTTTAAAGGAGATACTCTGATGAAACTTGATCTTCGCAAGACTTGCTTCATAAAGCGTGTGCTTCATGCTGGGGTGGCTACTTTCTTTTATGGCTTATCATTATTATTTATATTTTTTTTTTTTATTCATTTATTATTCTGTCGTCAACGGGATGTTGTCATTTTTTGTCTTTTAAACTTTTTTTTTTCCAACTTTGGCGGCCATGTGCGGCCATTGGTGTTTGTCGTTAAACCATTTTTTTTTCGTGTTGTGATGCGGACATCCAACACTGTTCGAGGTATGCCAGTTTTTTTAATATTTCACTTTCATATATCTAAAAGTATTTTGGAGTTTTAATAAAAGCATGTAAGTTTTTAAAAACCCCTTCATGCGATTTGGAATTGTTTTTTATACCCCTAAGGTCCCTCTCCCTTCACGTACTTTAAATCCTTTCAATACCACTTTTGGCATATTTCCCTTTCTCACATTCTATTTTGTAGCCATCCCACATTAAATTCATCCAATCTGACCACAGCGAAACAGGACTCTTTTTGGGTGGATGAGTTTTTTTCAACTTCCCCTACATTTCTTCGTCGCTCCAATCCTTCCTCCCTTAAAACATGTCTTTTCCCCCCCCTTCCCCCCCTCTTTTCCCCATTTTTCTCGTAAAGAACTCAATAGGGGAGCTTTTTTGGCTCAAACCCACAATAGGGGTTTGATTTTTACCCTTTCCCACGTAGGCCCAATTTCCCCTTCCCTGCCATCCGTGCTCACCAGCAAAAAAAAGTTCCTGGGGGGTTGTAGACTGTTTTGGGTCGCATATCTTAGGGGAAAAAAAATTTCAAATGTCGCAAATCAGACCGGATGGGGCCATATCCGGGTAACAAAGGCATGTGTGGAAAAACCCCCGGGAAAGTATATCTATTATTTTTTTTTATTTTTATTTACCTGGGGCCCATTCCACCAAGGCAGGGTGGCCCGAAAAGAAAAAACTTTCCCCTTTCACTCCATCACGTCTTGCCAGAAGGGTGCTTTACACTAGTTTTTAAACGCAACTTAACACCCCTCCTTCAGATGCAGGGACGTACTTCCCCTCTCCAGGGGCTCAAATCCGGCCTGCCGGTTTCCCCAAACCCTTCTAAAAATTACTTTGCTACACCAACAGCACGTCAAGTATTTAAAAACCATTTGTCTCCATTCACTCCTACAAACACGCCCAGATCCTGCGGAAGTCCCAAACCCCTCGACACAAAACCCCCTTTACCCTCCCTCCAACCCTTTCCCAGGCCGCCCCCCCCGCCTTCCCTTTCCCTACAGACTGATACACTCTTGAGTCATTTGTTTGGCTCCATTCCGTACATTCCGAACCACTCAACAACCCCCTTCCCCAGCCTCTGGACAACAATTTTGGTAAACCCGACCCCTAACTTCCAAAATACGAATTTTCTGCATTACATTCACCCACAATTGCCCTCAGACAGACATTCCATCCCTCCACCCTTCCCCCTCCTGCAAATTTCTCCCCCATGCTTCACACCCTATAAGGGGTTGGTAAAATATACTCTCATACATTCCCCTCTTTCCCTTCCAAGGAAAAGTTTTTTGTTCCACAGACCCCTAAGTGCACCATACCCTTTTTCCCTCATAAATTTTTTATTCCCTCATTTTTATAGACCCATCCGCTAAACCGCCCCACCCCCAAAAAATACTGAATACATTCACCTCCCCCATACTCTGTCCCTCAATTGATACCCAAATCTTTCATCACCTAACTTTTTTTTATCCTCATAAACCTTACTTTTCCCTGTTTTCACTTTTAATTTTCTTTTTTTGCATCCCAAACCAAAATTCTCCCCCAATCTCTGCAATTCTTTCAGAATCTCCAAGAGACGTGTCATCAGAAAAAGAAGAACTGTGAAACTCCCCTTTATGTGTGTTTCTTTATTTTTTAACTCCCGCCTTTGCCAAGACCCTCGAAATTTTATTCTCTTACCCCCCATCTAAAAATATTTAAACAACCACGGTGACTTTCAACATCCTTTAAAAGGCCATTTTTACGGGGAAATTTTCCCTCTTTCCTACTACTCTAACTTGAGCCTCACACCCGTAAAAAAACTTTTCACTGCTTTCAGTCCCTACCTCCAACCTTTCCCCCTCCCACATTGCCCCCCATCCCCCCTGTCTACCCCTTTTTCCAACCCCTAAATTGCCATAAAGACCTTTTTAGTTTATCTAAATATGTTAAATTATTGTTTCACTGTAAAAACTGGTCCAACCCCCTTTCCCCTTTCCTAAACCCCTTTTTCATCTGCTATCCCATTTTCCGTCTTTTTATTTTTTTCAATAAAAACTTACCCTACACTTTACCAGGTATACTCAACAAATTATCCCCCCATAATTTTTCACTCTCTTTTGTCCCCTTTGCCTTTATACAAAGGAAAATATGCTGCTCTCTGCCCAAACCCTAGGGAACCCTTACATTCTTCCATACATTATTAAATAATTGCACCAACCATCCAAAAAATATATCCCCCCCCTCTTTTAACATTTCTATCTTTATCCCATCAAACCCGGCTGCCTTACCCCTTTCATTTTACCTACGCCCACGACCTTCCCCCCCCTCCAACAAGACGATTAAAAACACAGGGGTGGAAGATAAAAAAAGGGGAAGTGTCGTAAGGGTTCTAAATGGAGTGATGTGAAAGATAATCACTGAGCGTTTCTAGATACTGATTAAAATGTGGTAGGAAGCCCAGCCTAGGCTGATACGTGACTACCTTGGGGGTACTAACTGACTGCCAGGGGTCGCCCTCGCCGACCCAGTTTCGGCGGGGTTTACCGCCCCAAAAAACCAAGCAACCACCCATTTATCACTCGACGAACAAACCAGGAAAAAACGATTCACCCCCCTCAACCAAAAAACTAGCTATTCATTCTCAACAAAAATATTTAACTTCCATATATAAGCCCAACCAACTAACGTTCATAAATCAACAACAAAAAACCATCCCGCCAACCAACAAATTTAAAAAACCACGGGACTCAATACTTTAACCAAAAAAATCAAGCAAAAATCCTTTTCATCCAAAAACGATCAGCTCACAGGTCGCCCCCCACCCATCACGGGGAAAATAAAGCATCTTTTCCGTAGGGGAAAAGGGGGGCGCCAAAACCTGGGCACTTTCCCCCCGGGATTCTTTTACCCTTTTTTGCCACCAAACTCTATTTTTCCCCCCACCAATCATATCCAGCGAAAATTCATTCGGACGACCCCCGAATATTTTCAGCCAAGTGAAAATTTACTTTTAATGGACGCGTTTTTTCTAACCCCCAGCCCCGACGTATTTTGTGTATAATTAAATTTTAGAAAAAAAAAAAATTTTATAAAAAGAAATACAGATTTTTTCTCCTTTGGAAAAAGGGGCATATTTATTTAGTTTTAACATTTGTTCGGGAAACCGTGAAAACGCAGGGAACTTTTTATGTATGTAAAAAGATTTTTTTTTAAAAACATGGGTCGTTTCCCCCCCCAGGCAGGGGGGGCCCCGGAAAAAGAAAACTTTTAAAACCATCATTCTTTCCCTTTACTGCCCTTCCCAGAGGCTTTGGCCTTTTTTTTAAAAAGCCAAAAATATATTTTTTATTTGTTTGTATAATAACAATTCTTTAAAATTCATACATGCAAAAAATACGAAAATTTCCCTTTTAAATATGTTTTTTTTATACAAACGGGCTTTTCCCTTTTTTCAAAAAATGTTAAAAAATTTTACAAAAGTGTCCCTTACGATAGTATGAATTTTATATATATATTTTTTATATATATTATATATATATAATATATATATATAAAATTTATATAAAAATATATATATATAAATATATATATTTATTGCGTGTGAGAAGGTTTTTTAAGATAAACTTTTAAGTGGGGATGTATGTAACTGAAAATTTTTTTTTAAAATTAAAAATTGGAAAAACCAGATAAAAATTTTTAGATTAAAACAAATATTAATTAAAAAGATGCCTGTAATAACAGGAAATAAAAAAAGGTGAGGAAATTCGTCTAAATTTTAAAAGTCAAAATTACAAAGTTTCGGGAAAAAGAAAAAACAAAAAAATGATTTTTCAAAAAAAATTTTTTTTTTTGGTTTAAAAATGGGATTTTCCCGAAAAATTTAAAAAGGGATCTTTTTTTAAAAATTTATAAAAATTTTTTTTTTTAAGGAAAATGAAAGAATATTTCATGTTTTTGGGGTTTTATGGAAAAATTTAAACCCGGGGAATTTAAAGGCGGAAAAAAAACGAAAAATTTAAATCCTACGAAAAGTATCGTGCGAGCGCACACATATAAAAGGGAAAGTGACGCAGGGGAAACAAAAACCAAACATAGTTTTAAGATGAGGTTTGATAAAGCTCATGGGGGAAGGGGAGGGGAAACCTAGTACCAAAAAAAAAAATTCCGGTGAAGAGGGGGGGCCGGGAAAGCTATGAATCGACCCCTGCAACCCATAAAAGGAGTACACAAAAAAGGGGGGGCCCCAATTACAGGCCAGTATCACTTCCATACATGTATCCAAAGCGTTTGGAAAAAGGGAATGAGTAAGAGACTGGGGGAAGGGAAAAATCAACATGGTTTCGGGGAAAGGGGGAAAATTCCCGGGCCTCACAAATCTAGAATTATAATCACGAAAACAAGAAAAGGGGAAAAGGGGTGAACTGAATGTATTTTTCGTGGGTTTTAGGATGGCCTTCGAAATGGTACCTCCCCAAACCCCCCTGATCCACTAACTAGAAAAGACGGGTAAAGGGTTTTAATTATTCCTTTGGTCAAGGAATTTTTAAAAAAAAAGAAGTAAAAAAAGGAACATATTTTTGGGGCGGGGGTCCCCCAAAGTTAAGTTTTGAGACTTACTATTTCTGGGGGTATGAAATGACGTACTAGAGAGGACGCCTCTTAATTCGATTTTTGGTAGATGAAAACATTTTTTGGGTAGGGGGGAAACCAGGGAATAGCCCAACAAGGGAGATTTTAAAGGCTGCAACCCCGGCCCAAATGAGTGGCTAATGGAATGCAGGTCCCAAGAAATTGGGAAAAATTTCAGGGGAAACTTTGTGAACAGACCTGGACATTTACAGACTTGGGAGGGAAGAAAATTTTTATATATCTAACAAGTATAAAAACCAAGGGGGTAAAATAATTTTGACCATTTTAGCCAGAAACACATTAACCACAGCACTGCACTGGGGGTAAAATACAACTGACAAAAACCAAAAAAATTACTTTCTTAAGAAACGCAGCGCGCAGTGAAGTCCACCGGGACAAGCACAAACTACCAACTCGAGTTTTACGGGTTTCCCTCAAATGACTAGCCCCCCCAAACGATGAAAATGAACATAAGATCAATATTTTTTATGCAAAGGGCCCTAAACCCGTCTGGAATCATTCAGGAAAGGGAAAGTGAGGAAAGGAAAGGAAGCTAAATGCATTAAAAAAGTACTTTGACCTTTAAAGTTAATCAGAGCTTTTGACAATAAAATTTTTAAAACCCAACTACATTGCAAAAAAAAGAATTAAAAAGTCAAGCATGCGTTTCCCATCGGGGAATTTAAAAAAAAAAATCCAACTCCCCACTGGATCATCCAAGGTAAAATTAAAAAAAAAATTAAAAACAAAAAAAAACGCAAATAAAAAACTATCCCCCCCCAAATTTAAAAATTTTCCAGAAAACAGTTAATAAGTTTCAAAGTGTTAATTTTTAAAAAAGACTGGAAAAAGTTCCCCAAAAAATCTACGGGCAAGGGACGGGTTGGCATGGGGGATCTCGCCATCCGACTGAGGAATGCAATTTCTTCTCACCCTACGACGAGCCCAACAAAAAATAAAACGTTAAATCCCCCCAAAATTACCGATTTTTTTTTATAAAAAGGGGAACAAGAGATGCATGTCCAAAAATTCAAAAGTAGTCAGCCTGCTGCTTCCAGGAAAAGGGGAAAGGGGTCCACCCGAAAACCAATTTCCTCCACCCATCTTCAAATCTTTAAAATAAACCCTCTAGCCTAGCGGGCTGTAAGAGTAGCGGGGTTTGGGGAAAACAAAGGACCATCCATTTTTCCACTACTCATTGAGCTAAATGCCCCACAAAAAATAATAATAAAATAAAAAATAATAATAATAATAATACTTTCAATATCTAGTAGAGGGGAAGGTCCATTTGGGTTGAACTCGAGTACCCAAGGGAATTTACTTTTCCACCAAAAAGCACCCACCTTAATCCTCCGAATCGCAAAAATACTCCAATTCAAACCCAATGTTTTCCCAAAATTTTATTCCATTTATGCCACAAATTTTTGTAAATAACTGGTGGCAAGCATGTTATTTACTGTGTTACAAAGGGATACAAAAAGGAGGGGCGGCCTAATAGGTCTATAATTCTTGGTCCCCAAAAATTGTCCTCCGAGGTCTGGTAAATTTTAGGGTCGCAAAAACTTTCCCATGACCAAAACGCGCGGGCCCAAAACGTACAATCCCTTGAGCAAGCCAGCCCTTTAAAACCCCTTTTAAGAGTTGAAAGGGTCGGGCCCAACCTACAACCCTTAGGGAAAAGGAAAAAGACCAAAAAAACCCCTTACGGAAGTCAGACCTACAACCCTTATGGAAGAAGACCTAAAACCCCGGCGGGGAAAATTTCCAGCCCTAAAAAACCCACGAGAAACTCCAACCTCCCAAACTCACGACCCCTCCAGCCTTTCAAACTCCCCGAGCAACCAGCCCTACAACCCCTCGTGGGCCCCGTCGCCACGCACACAGGGGAAAAAATTTTATGCATACTAAATTTCCCAAATTTCAATATGAAAATTTTTCATGTAAAACCTTAAAAAAAACGTCCCCGGGTTTTTAAATATGTAAAAATTTTTACACCTAAAAAAATTACGGGGGTGAACCCACGTCATATAAAAAGCGGGTTTGAAAATTTTGGGCATGAAAAGGGGGTGGGAAGCGCGATTTACAGGGGAAAGATGCTGCTACTTCACAAAACAAAACACTGTTTTTTTTCTCAAAATATTTGCAGGTCCGTTTCCCCTGGGTGAAGCATTTTTAAAAAAATCAACTACTGGGGGAGCATATAATCCCATTTGTAGTCTCTTCAGTGTATACATAAGCTGAGAATCTTTTTAAAAACCCCTATTTTATTTTGAAAAATTTTAACTTTATGTAAAACCACACCTACTCCTAAGCTGAGGGATAATTCTCTTTTCTTTTATATATACTTCTACAGTCTTCACTTTTATGTCCTTGTTTTGATAAAAACCAATAGAGGGGCGAAACGTCTAAAAATTTAAAAGATACCCAGATGTAATACATTTTACTGTTTATCTTTCATATAAAACCTATTTTTTAAACGCTAAACCCATGTGGGTATTCAGTGCAAGACGTGGGGGTTTTTTGATCCTCCGCCCTCTGAGCGGGGAAAACGCGCTCCCAAATTTGTACAAAAATCACAGCCATAATTAAATTAAAAGGGGTTTTGATGAGCAAGCCATTTGGAAGGGCCTTTGGGTTCAATAACCAAAACCCCCAGCTGCGAGTCTTTCATGTGTTAGGCCCCCACGTCAGGAAACATTTTTCCCTTTTCCGGGACAAACCTTACCAAACCCCTTTTTTTAAATTTCACCTATACCCGAACGTCTTTTGAACCAAACGCCCATTAAACCCCTAAAAGGGCCCGTTAAAAATGGACGCCCGTTAAAACCTTTAACGTCCTTTAAACCTAAAGTCATTCAACCTGAACGTCGTTGAACCGGGGGAAGGGTTCGTTAAACCTGAACGTCTTAAAACCTTGAACTTTCATTAAAACCTGAACGTCTTTAAAAACCCCTAACGTCTTTCCCAACCAAAACGTCTTTGAACCTTGGACGTCGTTAAAACCTGAACGTCGTTAAAAACCCTGAACGTTTTAAAACCTTAACTTTATTAAACCTTAACGTCATTAAACCTGGACTATTAAACCTTAACGTTTTAAAACCTTAAGGTCTTTCCCCCGGGACTGGGGTTAAAAATTAACGTAAAACAACTAAACTTTTTTAAACCCTTTAAAAAAATTAAACCCTTAAAACGTCTTTAAAACCGGGACGAAAAAACCCTTAACTATTAAACCTTAATTACGTAAATTCAACCGGACGTCTTTTAAAACCTGAACGTCTTTTAAACCCCGGGAACGTTTTAAAACCCTTTAAACGTAAAAAACCCTTAACTTCATTCAACCTTAACGATTTAAACCTTAACGTATTAAACCAAAAGTCATTAAACCCGGACTTTTCGTTAAACCCCTGAACATCATTCAACCTGAACGATTAAACCTTAACGTAAAAAACCCTAAACGTCATTAAAAACCTGAACGTAAATTCAAACCTGAACGTTTTTAAACCCTTAAAACAAATTAAAAAAACCTTAACGTCATTCAACCTGAACGTCTTTAAACCCTAAACGCCCGTTAAAACCAAACGTCGTTAAATCTGAAAAAAGGCTATACGCTTACCTCTGGCCCACGGGCGTTGGGATCATTCTCAAGGGGAAAAATTGTAAAAAAATTTTGGTAAATAGTTTTAAAAAGGGTTTTTTTGGTGATTGGTGATAACTTAATAGGGTTTATTGGTTTTTGGGGAAAAGCTTAATGGGGTTTTTATTGGTGTTTGGGGGGGATAAGCTTAATGGGGTTTTAAAGGGTTTGTTTGGGTTTGATAATTTTAAATGGGGTTTTTTGGTAAATTTGGTGAAAGCTTAAAAGGGGTTTATGGTGATTTTTTGATAAGTTTAAATTGGGGTTTTTTTGGTGTTTGGGTGATAAGCTTAATAGGGTTTTTTTGGGGTGATTGGTGATAACTTAAAAGGGTTTTTTTGGTGTTTGGTGAAAAAGTTTTAAATGGGGTTTACCCGGGGGATTGGGGGGAATAAGTTTAATAGGGTTTTTTGGTGTTTGGGTTGAAAAAGCTTAATAGGGTTTTTTGGGTTTATTGGTATAAGTTTTAAGGGGGTTTTATTGGGGGATGGGTGAAAAAAGTTTTAATAGGTTTATGCCCTATTAAGAAAGCCTGCCTGTACTGTTTTTTTGTGGGCTCAGGGTTGGGCCCAAAAAAGGTTTTTCATTTAAAGGCCCCGGGTTTGATCCGGGAAACCGGGGGGGAAAAATTTTTCCCTTACAAAGGTTTCAATTTGCAGAAAATTGAGTATTTGCTGACTGTTGTGGGTGGCATTTTGGGGAACATATCAAAGAACCCCATTGGCTTTTTTTAGGTTTTCCTGGTGTTTCCACAATAAACTTAATGGCCAACAAGATTGGGGTGTCTAAATGATGTCTGAGGGTCCACAATGATCTCAAATTTACCAACAAAGTTTTTCCGGTTTCCCCACAATGATCTCGATGGCCCAAAATATCAATGACCCCATAAGGGATCTCAAAATGCCCCACTATGATCTCTGAGGGTTTCCACAATGAGTTTTAATGGCCCAAAATTTATGTATAAGGGCCCAAAAAAAAGGAATCTTTTGCATCCAAAATGGCCCCCCTAACCCTCCATAATGTTTCCTGGGGGCTCCAAAAAGGTCTCGGGTGCACCAAACGGTCCCCGGGGTGCTCCATAAGATTCTGGTGCTCCACAAGGGGATCTGCACCCCCCTCAGTAAAGGCGGGGGGGAGCGTCCCTCAAGTCCCGCAGGTTTTAATATTCCAATTTTCTGGAGTTGAGAGGAAACGAAAAACCACCAAACCTTCCCATTTGCTTCGATCCTGGGGAAAAGGGGTGAGGAGGGAAGGGGAAGGGCCCTGGGGGAGGGGATTAAGGGGGGAGGGTGGGGGGGGAGGGGAGGGGGGGAAAGGGGGGGAGGGAGGGGGGGGGGGGAGGGAGGGAGGGAGGGAGGGGGGGGGGAAAGAAAAGGGGGGAAGGGGGGGGAGGGGGAGGGGGAAGAGAAAAAACGGGGGAAGAAAGAGAGGAAAAAGAGAGAGAAGGAGAGAAGAGAGAGAAAGAAGGGGGGAAAGAGGGGGAGAAAAATTTGGGGGAGAGGGGAGAGTGAGAGAGAGAGAGAGAGAGGGGGCGGAGAGAGAGAGAGAGGAGAAAAAGAGAACGAGTCCCACACCCCCACAATCGGAATGGAAAGGGGTTTAATTTTGGCCACCCTTTTTTGCTCAAAGGCTCCCCACCCCCGTTTGGGAAAATGTTTTCCTCCAAGGCGATGTTACAATCAAAGTGAAAGCCTTCATTTGGGACACACCCCTTAATCTACCAAACAAAAACCCAAAAATTCCTCCCCCGGGCAATATGTGACGAAGCCTACAGATCAGCCTTGGTTTTGACTTTAGTTTTGAGAGGCGCTGCTGCAAATTAAAAGGGGCAGGGGCGAAATATTAGACACCCGTCCCCCCAAATAACAGGAAACTTGCCCAGGCAAGGCCTTAGGCTTTTTGGGTGAAGTTCAAAAGGGGGGCCTTGCTAAATTTGGGAGGGGGGAAAAAAAAAAAAAATTAAGGAAAAATAAAGGTTTTTAAAAGGGGGAAAAGGCCCCCCTTTTTTTTCCCAAAACCCTGGGGGGTCCCGGGGTCAAGAAAGACCGGGTTATCTGCTTGTTGAACTAAATTCCCCCCAAAAATCACAAGTTTGGGACCACCTCTACTATTAGTCAAGGGGAAGGAAGGGGGCGGAACCTTTTTTTGTTCCGAAACACTTTCCCCTACCAAAAGGTAATTTTTCCCCCTAAAATTCCGGGGTAAGGGACCCCCCTTTTCGCTAGCTGCAAGAACTTGCCAAAACTGTCAGTGGTGACAGAAAGGAAAAGGAGGTGCTTTTCTTTTCAAAAAATTTAAATCGCTTGACCAAAAAAAAATTTTGTGGCCCAGACAAGTTGAGCCAAAAAGATTGTTTGAAAGATGTGCGACAAGCAAAGCAGCCCCTCTAACTCGAATCTTTCAGTACTATCTTGTGCATTTTTAAAGGGCCCTTTTCTCTGTGAAAAGGGGCAAATTTTACCCCCTTTTTTTTCACAAAAAGAAAAAGACGCAGAAACAGCAATTTACGGGACCGTGACACTACTGTCAATCACTGGCAAGATCCTTTTAGACAATAATCTCAAGACAAAAGACAGAATTTTTTTTTCTACCACCCTACTTTGTGCCGTCAAAAATGGCTTCAGGAAAGGTTACTCGGGTGCGGGTCTGTTGTTAAACCTTTTCCACTAAATGGGGACCGGGCACTGGATGAAACCAAAATCAGCTGTGGGGTAGCAGTGGGCAATCCCGGGGGCTTTTCCCACCCGAGTTGGCACCAGGGACTCTTTGGGAAAAAATGCAAGCTTACAACTGCAGGCCTTTTACGCTATGTCTCCTCAGTGATTTAATTTTATGGTGGATTTACAAAAAATCCTATTGGGACAAGTGGGTTCCCCAAGGAAATTGTTTCTGGGACCCCAAATTTTAAAAGGAAAGTCAACCGTCCCCAGAATAAAAAATATGCAGACACTGTTTCTCTTTTACATTTTTGCTTATTCCCCAAAAGAAGAAATGCCACTGCTCTAAGCTACATCACCAGCTAAGAGCTATTTCCCGCTTGGGGAAACCGATGGCAAGTAACATTTGCACCCGAGAAAACACAAATGATATGGTTTCTAGGCACCATGAAGGTAATGCCGGTGCAGTAGTAAGTATGAATGGGAAGGGTGTTGGTACCTGGGAAAAAAGTTTTAAAATCCCTGGGGTGAAATTTTACTCCCCAAAATGACCATGGGAAAAAAACCCCCTTTTTAAATCTTGCAAACAAAGGGAGGCCCCGGAAAGCTTACAGCACGCTGGAAGCTTCCGGCTGCCTTTTTTTCAAGATTTTCAAAGTGGTTTTTCATGGTCAGTTTGGAGGGCAAAATTTCCCCCCCCAAAATATAACTTCTTCCCCAAGGGACCAACCCCCCCGGGGAAGAAGTGGATATCCTTCGCCATATCCGCATCGCTTGGGCGTAGGGGGTTTCAAGATTTGTATAGGGAAAAGTTCGCTTTACGGGGCCCTTGGGGTTGTTTTTCACTTTCTTGGTTTGCCTGGCCCCCCCCCCTCTCATCTGCGACGCTTGACAGAGTAGAAAAACAAAGCAAGGGGTCTTTATCCCCCCCCCCCCCTGGACCCATCCTGGATAATTTTGGGGCATTTTTGCAAGCCCTTTAAAACAGGGGGAGTGGGTTTTGGCCCCTTTCGTTATGTAAAAAGACCAAAATTTGTCAAAGTACCACACTTGGGGTCCCCTTCGGGACAGCGGGGAAACAAGCTTTTTAAAAAACAAAAAGGGCAAAGCACAACTTTACTTGGTTTTACCCTTCTCCAAACCACTTCATCTGAGATCATTTTATCCCCCGATGACCGAGCCCGGAATACATTCGGAAAAGCATTAAAGCGTCAACGAATAAATTTATTTTTCAAATAAAATTTTTGGGCCCCCAATGGCTCCCCAAATTAATCCCCGTTCTTACTTTTTAAAGTTTTTTTAACAACCCAAAAATGCTTTCAAATGAAATGAAGAGGTAACAGCTCTTAACTTTTCAATAAAGTTAGGGGAAACCCCTTCGTGTCAAAAAGTTTTTCAATGAAGTTAAAAATCCTTAACCCAACCCTTTTCAAAACCCCGTGAAAGGGGTGTGGGGGAGAGAGAGAGAAAAATGGGGGAGAGAAAAAGGGGGAAAAGAGGGGAGGGGGAGAGAGAGAGAGGAGAGGGGAGGAGAGGGGGAGAGGAAGAGAGAGAGGGGAGAGAGAGAAAAGGGGACAGAAAAGGGCAGAGGGCCCGAGGGCAGAGAGGGCAGAGAGACGAGAGACCCGAGACAGAGAACAGACCCGACAGCAGACAGCAGAAATGAGGCAAGTCTTTCCCGGCCTGACCAATACAATAGACAACCGCACAAAACCCAAAAACACCAGAAGCAACGTATCAACAACAACAACAACAACACAACAACAAGCAGCAAAGCAAAGGGCAGGGAAACATCAGCAATGGGGAGCACAACACCCAGCAGCCCCGCGCAGCAGCAAAGCACAGCCCCCGCAGCATGTGAGACACAACACTGACAGTGGGTTTTCATGGAAAATAGGGTCATAAAAAGGACAAACACCAAAAGTAGCGTCCCTCCACCAATTTACCATCGTCTGGTTACTTTCATCGTTATCTCTAATGTCTACCCCACTGATTGTAAAGAGGGAAAGGGAAAAGTAGGTACTCCACAAATTTTCTACCACCACTACCATCACCACCCCCCCCCCATTACCTCCACCACAAAAAACCCCCCCACCACAACAAACCCCCCCAAACCCCCAAAAACCCCCTCCACCACCAAACCCCCCCCTCACCACCACTTTCCCCCAAACCAAACCCCTACCCCTTCAACCACACAACCTTTTCCCTATTAAACCTCCTTCCCCCTACCACAACCCCCTCCACCCCCACCAAAACCCCCTCCACCACCACCCCAACCCCCCCATCACCAAAACTGCCCCCCACCACTACCCTCCTTCCACCACCCCCCCTTCAAACCAAAATACCACCACAAACTCTTCAACACTACCACTACCCCTCCACCACCACTACTAATCCCCTCTACCCACCACTTTCCCCCCCCACCCCCACCCTTTTAACCACTACCACCCCAAACTCTCTTCAACACAAACCACTACCCCCCCACCCCCACTACTATCCCCTTTTAAAACCCCCACCAAATACCCCTCCACCCCCACCCACTACTCCCCCCTACCACCACTACCCGTGATTAAATTTTCTTTTTTTAAAGTGCCCCTTTAAAAATTTACAAACGGGCGAAATTGTTTTCCCAAAAATTTTTCTTTCCCCGTCCACTGCAGGTTCGGGAAAAAACACATTCGCATCAAAGTACGTAAAAACTTACCCGGGACTCGGCCCCGATAAAAGATGCTTTAATTTTGGGCTCTTCCCCATGTCAAGTTTAAAACAAAAAACCAATTACATTTAAACTCTTTTTTCTGTTTTTCAAACACACACTTACCCTTAAAAACTTGTCTTTTACACAACAAAAAAAACTTACATTTAAAACTTGGTTTTGTTTACAAAAACAAAACACTTACATTAACACCTATTGTAAGTTTACACAATAAAATTTTCTTACATTAACACCTACTGTTTCGTTTTCACAATACAAAACTTACATTAACACCCACTTGTTCGTTTTAAAAAAATACACACTTTCCCTTTAAAACCTACTTGTTTCTTTTTCCAAAAATACACAAAATTAAAAACCTACTTGTACGTTTACACAACAAACATAAACACCCCACTTTACGTTTTACACAATACAACATTAACATCTACTTGTAAAGTTTTTCACAATACACACATTAACACCTACTTGTAAAATTTTAAAACAAAACCACATTAAACCTACTTGTACGTTTTTCACAAATAAAAACATTAAAAAAACCTACTTGTTTTCGTTTTAAAAACAATAAAACCATTAAAACCTATTTTTTACGTTTACACAAAAACACACATTTTTACCTTAAATTGTACGGGTTTAAAAAAAACACACATTAAAAACCAATTGTACGGGTTTTCACAATTTCAAATTTAACACCTTTTTATCGTTTTTCACAAAAAAACATTAACACCCCCACTTGTCGGGTTTTCCAATACCACCTTAACCCCAAAACTTATACTTTCCCCAAAACAAAACTTTTAAAACCTACTTATAAAGTTTACACAATACAAAACATTAAAAAAACCTACTTTTTTACGTTTACACAATACACACATTTTAAAACCTACTTATACGTTTAAAAACAATAACAAACATTAACACCTATTGTACTTTTACCCCAATAAAACATTAACACCCTTTCTTAAAAACGTTTTCACAATACACACATTAACACCTACTTGTACGTTTAAAAACAATACACACAATTTAAAACCCCACTTATACGTTTTCACAATACACACATTAAAAACCTACCTTTTTACTTTAAACCCAAAACAAACATTAACACCTACTTAAAACGTTTTTTCCCCAATAAAACACATTAACCCTACTTTTTTACTTTTTTCACAAACACACATTAAAAAACCCCACTTGTTTCGTTTTTCACAACAAACATTAACACCTGCTTGTACTTTTTCAAAAAAAACATTAAAACCTGCTTTTATGTTTTTCAAAACACAAAACATTTTTAAACAATACCTTTTCCCTTTTCCCCCTAAAAGTAAATAAAGGGCCTTTTTGGGGTTTTGGGGACTGTTTGGGGCCATACTATCAGAAAGGGCTTTTGGGACCCTAAGAAAGTTTTTAAAAACATTAAGAAAGTTAAGAAAAACCCCAAAAAATCTTCGGCCCTGGCTTTTCAGGGGTTTTCCTTGGGGTTTTTTAATCCCCCGGGATTAATGAAAAAAAAAAACTTACTAAATTTGAACCCCCCGTGGACCCCCTGCCGAAAAGGGTTAAGACAGTAACCCAGGGGGCCCGGTTTCCGCAAGGGTTTAAAAAGTAAAACCCGGAACGGGCCCCAAGGCTTTTAAAAAGTAAAACCCCGGACCAGCTGGGCCCCAAGCCTTAAGACAGTAACCCAGGAACCCCGCTCCGCAAGGCTTAAAGGGCAGTAACCCCGGGGCCAGCTGCCCCCCAAGGGGTTAAGGGGCAGTAAACCCCCCGGACCACTGCCGCAAGGCTTAAGGGCAGTAACCCCGGGCCACTGCCGCAAGGCTTAAGACAAAAAACCCAGGACCATCTTCCGCAAGGGGAAAAGCAGGTAAAAACCCCGGACCCGCCTTTCCCCAAGGCCCTTTAAAAACAGTAACCCAGGACAGCTGCCGCAAGGCTTAAGACAAAAACCCCCGGAACCCCGCTGCCGCCCGGGGTTTAAACAATAACCCAGGACCAGCTGCCGCAAGGCTTTTAAAACAAAAAACCCAGGACCAGCTGCCGCAAGGGTTAAAACAGTAACCCAGGGGCCAGCTGCCGCAAGGGTTTAAAACAAAAACCCCGGCCCCCTGCCGCAAGGCTTAAAACAGAACCGGACCCGCTGCCCCCAAGGCTTTAAAAACAGTAAACCCCGGGCCAGCGCCGCAAGGCCCCAAGAAAAATAAACCCGGACCAGCTGCCCGCAAGGCCCTTTAAAACAGTAAAAACCCCGGACCACTGGCCCCCAAGGCTTAAGACAAATAACCCCGGACCAGCTGCCCCCAAGGTTAAGACCGAAACCCGGACCAGCTGCCGCAAGGGTTAATTAAGACATAACCTAGGGCCCCGCTGCCGCAAAGGCCCTTTAAAACAGTAACCCAGGGGGCCACTGCCGCAAGGGTTTAAGACAGTAACCCGGGACCCCTGCCCCAAGGCTTAAGACCCTAACCCAGGACCAGCTGCCGCAAGGCTTTTAATTTTAAAACAGTAACCTAGGACCCCGGCCCCGCCCCAAGGCTTAAGACAGGAAAATCAGGAACCCCCGCTGCCCGCAAGGCTTAAGACAGTAACCCAGGGGCCCCTGCCGCCCAAAGGGTTAAGACCCGTAACCCGGGCCCCGCTGTCGCAAGGGCTTAAGACAGTAAAACCCCGGACCAGCTTTCCCGGGTAGACTCAGGACAGGGTTTAGCCCCCTCATGCAGCCAACTCTGCGGGGAAAAGGAGGGGGAAACAGGTTTGGGTTAAAAAAAAAGAGTTTGGGGAACTAAAATTTTTGCATCAAGAACTTTTCATCAATAACAAGGAAAAACCCTTCCCGTAAGGGACAAAAATGAGGGAGGGCCGTGAGCCTAGGGCCCGGTGTTTGGGACGGGTTTGGGCCCAGGCCAGGTGTTGGCCCCATGGCCTAGGCCCGGTTTGGGGGGACCTGAAACCCCGGCCAGGGGTTGGCCAGGGGGCCTAGGCCCAAAGGGGTTGGCAAAACTGAACCCCAGGCCCCGGTGTGATGGAGGGTGGGGAGGGTACATTAGCGGGGCGCAACAGCGGGCACTGCCCCCCGCCCCCAAAAACAAACTTTAAAAACCCCCGAAAAAAAAAAATTTAACCCCCGGGTCAACATTGATTGGGGTTTTAAAAATGTACTGCTTTTCAAGACTGCGCCTTTGGGAACCAACATGTCTTTTTTCACGTATTACATTATGTTAAGTTTGAACGCTTTAAAACCTTTAAGGTCAGAGTAAAAAAGTGGGGAGGCTCCTCCCCCCAGCAACGCCAGCCTGAAGAAAAAAGAAATGAGTTAAAAAAAAACTGAAAAAAAAATTAAAAGGCGAGTGAGGAGGGGGAAGTGAGGAAGGGAAACAAGTGAGGAAGGGGGAAAAACTGAGGAAAGGGGGGAAGTGAGGAAGGGGAACCCAAATGAAAGGGAAAGGGAACAAGTGAGGAAGGGGGAAAAAGTGAGGAAGGGGGAAACCCAAGTGGGGGAAGGGGGAAAAAGTGAGGAAGGGGAAAAAGTGAAGAAAAGGGGAACAATTGAAGAAAAGGGGGGAAAGTGAGGAAAAGGGGAACACGTGACGAAAGGGGGGGAAAAGAGGGAAGGGGGAACAAGTGAGGGGAAAGGGGGAAAAAGGAGGAAGGGGGGATGGAGCAGATTTCATGAAAACAGCATTTGGCGGGTTTCACTATTTCCCTAATTAATTAACAAAAGATGGTTGGGTTTTCCTATCATATTTCCTTTCCCCCCCCGGGGGGGGGAGAGTAACGCACCCAGTGGGGGGGTATGAGAGGGGAGTTTAGAGAGGGAAAAGGAAGAGAGGAGAGACGAGGAAGGAAGAAGGTGAGGGGGAAATGTAGCAAGGGAAAAAAAAAACTAGAACTCGATCAAAAATAGCATCGACATTTCCGGTGTTGAGTAAGAGTAACTTGGAAGTGTGTACATTGCCACCGCCCTACACTAGTACCACTCAACACTAGGTACCACTCAAACACTAGGTACCACTCAACACTAGGTACCACTCAACACTAGGTACCACTCAACACTAGGCAACATTCAACACTAGGTACCACTCAACACTAGGAAAACATTCAACACTAGGTAACACTCAACACATAGGCAACATTCAACACTAGGTACCACTCAACACTAGGCCAACACTCCATACTAGCCAACACTCAACATATGCAACACTCAATACTAGGCAATACTCAAACTAGGCAACACTCAACACTAGGCAACACTCAACACTAGATAACACTCAACACTAGGTAACACTCAATACTAAGCAACACTCAATACTAGGCAACACTCAATACTAGGCAACACTCCATACTAGCCAACACTCAACACTATGCAACACTCAATACTAGACAACACTCAACACTAGGCAACACTCAACACTAGGCAACACTCAATACTAGGCAACACTCAACACTAGGCAACACTCAACACTAGGCAACACTTAACACTAGGTAACACTCAATACTAAGCAACACTCAATACTAGCCAACACTCAACACTATGCAACGCTCAATACTAGGCAATACTCAACACTAGGCAACACTCAACACTAGGCAACACTCAACACTAGGAAACACTCAATACTAGCAATATTCAATACTAGGCAACACTCAATACTAGGCAATACTAGGCAACACTCAACACCAGGCAACACTCAACACCAGGCAATACTCAACACTAGGCAACGCTCAATACTAGGCAACACACAATACTAGGCAACACTCAATACTAGGCAATACTCAATACTAGGCAACACTCAATACTAGGCAACACTCAATACTAAGCAACACTCAATACTAGGCAATGCTCAATACTAGGCAATACCAATACTAGGCAATACTCAATACTAGGCAACAATCAATACTAGGCAATACTCAACACTAGGCAATGCTCAATACTGGGCAATACTCAATACTAGGCAAAACTCAATACTAGGCAATACTCAATACTAGGCAACACTCAATACTAGGCAATACTCAACACTAGGCAATGCTCAATACTGGGCAATACTCAATACTAGGCAAAACTCAATACTAGGCAATACTCAATACTAGGCAATACTCAATACTAGCAACACTCAATACTAGGCAATACTCAATACTAGGGAACACTCAATACTAGGCAAAACTCAATACTAGCAATGCTCAACACTAGGCAAGACTCAATACTAGGGAACACTCAATACTAGGCAAAACTCAATACAGGCAATGCTCAACACTAGGCAATAGTCAACACTAGGCAATACTCAATACTAGGTAATACTCAATACTAGGAAAACTCAATACTAGGCAACACTCATCACTAGCCAATATTTCAACACTAGGCAAAGCTTAACACAAACCTACACTCAACAGGCAACTATTTAAATTAGAAGAAGAAAAGAAGAAGAAGAAGAAGAAGAAGAAGAAGAAGAAGAAGAAGAAGAAGAAGAAGAAGAAGAAGAAGAAGAAGAAGAAGAGGGAAAAGATTAAAATAAATTCTGTTAATGACACGGGATAACCGGTCCTAACTCAGTCTACTAACTCCCAGGTACCTATAACCGGTCCTATCCCTAACCCATCTGTTAACTCCCAGGTACCTATTAAAATTACTGCTTAATAACAAGGTGTAGCAGGTGTAACGAGACTTTCCACATATGTCTGGACTCGTCTGGGAACCGAATTCGTTTATTTTCAGTTGCGAACTACGAGATGCTCCCTACCAGCCTGCAACACGCTACAAATGCTTGAAATCAATGCAGCACAGGCGTTGGTTGGCAGCAATACAATACGGGATATATGACAAGTGCGCTGCTACACCCTGCCTAAGTCCTCCATGTTTAATGCTAAATTCCTGAACCTCTCCCAAAGTTTTGCAATGAAATGTGAATTTTCTCATACACGACGGGATAAAAGTATTTAGGTACATCAGAATTATGCAGCTACCTTGATCTATATTACAGATTACAAGGTTAAAATCAAAAGCTAGCTGTAATCACTTATAATGGCCCCCACACAGGATGTTTATCATCCATACGACTGTGAAGTGTTGCGGGGGGGGGGGGCACATGGACCTGCTCCGCATGGGTCATTAGGCCTGTTGCAGTGTTCCTTCTTTCTTATGTTTTTATGTGCGGGTTTCTTATGTGCGGGTTATTTGTGTAATGTTCTTATGTTCTTAAGTCTGCCCTGGTGAACATAAGATGAACCAGTTTGTAATGAAGTAACTAGATATTCCCATACACAACAACACACACATAGGAAAAAGAAACTTATGACGACGTTTCGGTCCGACTTGGACCATTAACAAGTCACTTGTTAATGGTCTAAATCGGACCGAAACGTTGTCATAAGTTGTGTACATTTCCATCTCTGAATATGACCAGAAACACTGTGTTGTGAAGTATGCAAACTTGCGCTGGTAATCTTAACGTGAACAGTAACAATATCCTTAAGTGTTCCAGAATAGAAAAAATAAAATTAAAGTTCTAAAGAACAAAAAAAGCACAATACCGTGACTGGAACAATACACAAACAACCCGCACATGAGAGACAGAAAAGTTTCTCTCTCTCGAATTATCTCACAACAGTAATTGTGAAGTTTAACACAGGAGCAGCATTCGATGATATGGTATCAATGATGGTTTTCTCTGTTTACTATGAAGTCTTTGAAGTATTCAGGACCAGGAGGTTTACATCTAGCATCTGTACCCAAATATCGCAATAATTCCGGCATTTATACTGCCTTCGTCTTGTGGAAGTTAGGTCCCTCCCAAAGTGCCTGACTTAATCACTTTGTATGACTTTTTCTGGGGTTACCTTAATAATTTAGTCATATGTTCCCCTCAAGGAAGGTTCCTTGATGTTGGTGAGGGGCTCTTGATTTAGGGAATTGGATCTGAGCTCCAGTTCCCCGAATTAAGCCTGAATGCCTTCCACATCCCCCCCCCAGGCGCTGTATAATCCTCCGGGTTTAGCGCTTCCCCTTGATTATTAATAATAATAATAATAATAGTCATATGTTACTAACTGTACCTCAATAAAACCTACTTACGAACACAGTACTCTCGGGGAGTCTCCCAAGTACTTACAATACAAACACAGTACTCGCGAATATCGCATCAGTACTTAAAATAAGAACACAGTACCCTCAGGTCTCTCCCCAGTATACTTACAATCAGAAGACAGTACTTTAGGTTCCTCCCCATTAGGAGGGGATCAAGATAAGAGTAACTTGAGGCGAGGCCAACAGAAGAGCTTACTTGCGATTACTTGAGGGTTACCTCCCGTACCCCTCCACCTCTCTATCACGAGTTAAACCTTTTACAAAGCATAATATATACATAGACCACTATTCTAAGGTAGACATGATGTAGTCTCTAGCTTCGTCTAACAATGTCATTACTACGTTCATTTTTATATTTATGTATTTATGCTTTCCTCACTACTCACATGAGACATGAACCATAGATCCATCCACTTGAGACGTGAAGCACTGAACCACCCACTTGAGGCGTGAACCACAGAACCACCCACTTCAGACGTGAACCACAAAGCCGTAGAGAGGAGGATTTATGACCCACCTATCTCTTCAACCTCCTAATACCCAGATGGACCCCTTGAGCTACCTGCCTCTGTCATATACATTATGTGGGTACTTGACCAAAGACGATTTAAGGCTACCTAATGTTACATATTTTTTTATCTGAACCTTACGTAAGGGATAAGAGGTACCTGGTCAGTATGTTCTACCCCATACAAGCCATGACCACAGAGAGAGAGAGAGAGAAGCGTTCAACAGTGCATAATTAATCAGTGTTTGCCTCAATGCCAAACTATGTTAACATGAGAGTGATGAGGTGTGGATCACAAGAGAGATGATAAGATCAGTACAATAGCGCCACTTTCCATCCATTCATCCAGACGCAATAGACACACACAGGGGGTCATGGAGCTGTGATTCGACCCCTGCAACTACATAGAGGTGTACACACACACACACACACACACACACACACACACACACACACACACACACACACACACACACACACACACACAAATATACCTCCGTATACATGCCATATTGAAGAAAGCCAAAAAACAGGTATCAATACAGGCACATCTGGTTATTCAGATTGATTGTTGGATACCAATTACTAGATTTAAACAAAGCATCTTGTGCTAATTTTGGGACTTTTGGATTACCTTATAAGTGATTATTTTATAAAAAAAATGGAAGATTTACGGTAGTGTGGTTTAAGGTATGGTGGGTAGTGTCAGCCTTACAGGTGCTCTATGTCGGAGCACTGGATTTAACAGCGGCACCGTCCTTAGTAATGGTTTTTCGGCGAGCCCAAAAATGGCCCAACTTACTTTATGGGACATACTGGGAGACCCCGGAGGAGCCTCCACCTCTAAGATTAAAGATTAACCTCAGCTCCCTCTCACCCACTGTGAAGGACCAATAACTAACAGGATCACCCAGCTCCCTCTCACCCACTGTGAAGGACCAACAACCAACTTACAGGTTCACCCCAGCTCCTACCCACCCACTGTGAAGGACCAACAACCAACTTACAGGTTCACCCCAGCTCCCACCCACCCACTGTGAAGGACCAAACAACCAACTTACAGGTTCACCCCAGCTCCCACCCACCCACAGTGAAGGCCCAACAACCAAACTTACAGGTTCCACCCCAGCTCCTACCCCACCCACTGTGAAGAACCAACAACCAACTTACAGGTTCACCCCAGCTCCCACCCACCCACTGTGAAGGACCAACAACCAACTTACAGGTTCACCCCAGCTCCTACCCACCCACTGTGAAGGACCAACAACCAACTTACAGGTTCACACCCAGCTCCCACCCACCCACTGTGAAGGACCAACAACCAACTTACAGGTTCACCCCAGCTCCCACCCACCCAGTGAAGGCCCAACAACCAACTTACAGGTTCACCCCAGCTCCTACCCACCCACTGTGAAGGACCAACAACCAACTTACAGATTCACCCCAGCTCCACCCACCCACTGTGAAGGATCAACAACCAACTTACAGGTTCACCCCAGCTCCCAACACCACCCACAGTGAAGGCCCAACAAACCAACTTACAGGTTCACCCCAGCTCCTACCCACCCACTGTGAAGGACCAACAACCAACTTACAGATTCACCACCAGCTCCCACCCACCCACTGTGAAGGATCAACAAACCAACATTACAGTTCACCCAAGCTCCTACCCACCACAGTGAAGGCCCAACAACCAACTTACAGGTTCACCCAGCTCCTACCCCCCACTGTGAAGGACCAACAACAACTTACAGATTCACCCCAGCTCCCACCCACCCACTGTGAAGGATCAAACAACACAACTTACAGGTTCACCCCAGCTCCTACCCACCCACTGTGAAGGACCAACAACCAACTTACAGGTTCACCCCAGCTCCGTTTCACCCACTGTGAAGGACCAACAAAACAACTTACAGGTTCAACCCATCCCACTCACCAAATATAGTACGGGTAGGGCTTCTCTTTGCCCCCAGAACAGCCTGAATTCTTCGTGGCTAATTTAAAAAGTGCTGAAAACATCCTTTAGATATTGGGGGGGGGCCATTATTTTCATGACAGCTTTCACTCAGTTGTGCAGATTTGTCTGCCCGCAAATTCAGCCGCGAATCTCCCATTTCACCCCCATTCCAAAGGGTTTTTCTCCAAATTTGACCCTACCATCTACACGTCACAGCAGAAAAGGCAGATTCGTCAAACCGGCGACATTTTTCCAATCTTCAACTCTCCCGTTTTGGTGAGACTATATTCAATGCAGCCTCAGTTTCTTGTTCTTGACTGACTGGAGTAGAACCCAATGTGGTTCTTCTGTTTCTGCAGCTCATCCACTTCAAGGTTCGACGTGTTGTGCGTTCAGAGATGCTCTTCTGCATGTTGTAACACGTAGTTATTTGAGTTGCTGTCACCTTCCTGTCAGCTTGGACCAGTCTGGCCATTCTTCTTTTAAGAAGTATACCTTGATAACGGTAAAGGGGCTCTTATCCAAGGATTTAAAGTTGCCCTTCCTTTCTTGACTCAAACTGAATACTTTTTCATTTCCCATAAATTAATAATAATAATTAGGATAATATTATGGCCTCAAAATCGGAATGTCATGGAGCAGGGGGGGGACGGTTGCGGGATATGGGTGTGGGGAGTATCGGGTGTGGGGGTGCAGGGGGTTGTGGAGGCAGACGTCGTGTCTAGCTTGCAAATCTTATGATAACACCACAAAGCGCCAGATTGACCTCTCTGACCCAGTGACATTTGTCTACAGGTGAGACAGGTGTCACAGGAAGGAGAGATAGAGAGATAGAGAGAGAGAGAGAGAGAGAGAGAGAGAGAGAGGAGAGAGAGAGAGAGAGAGAGAGAGAGAGAGAGAGAGAGAGAGAGAGAGGGGGGGGGGAAATTGGGGAAGAAGCAAGAGAGCATGAGTATGGAGAAAGGGTGGAGGAAAACGGGCATAGAGGTAGGTGAAGAAGGGAGGGGAAAGGAAAAAGAGAGAGAAGAGAGGGGAGGGGGGGGAATTGGGGAAGAAGCAAGAGAGCATGAGTATGGAGAAAGGGTGGAGGAAAAAAAGGGATAGAGGTAGGTGAAGAAGGGAGGGGAAAAGGAAAAAAAGTCGCCTGACAAAAAGGCACGTGTATTTTTTCTTAAAGTAACTGACAGTACTGAGCGACAAGCACGATAATTATGCTCACCTAAATGGCACATGGGTTCCCCCTAAATGTTACCTGGGTTTACCTAAATGTCACCTGGGCTTACCTAAATGTCACATGGGTTTTACCTAAATGTTATCTGGGTTTACTTAAATGGGACTTAGGTTTACCTAAATGGCCCCTGGGTTTAACCTGTCACCGGGGGTTTACCTAAATGGCCCTAGTTTACTTAATAGCACCTGGGTTTGGAGAGATTACAAGAGGCTGATACAGTTAATTTGGTACCTCTGTTTTATAAAGGTTGGCACTACCAAGAATGCAAAGAGAGAGAGAAAAAGGAAGAGAGAGGAGAAGAGGAGAGAAAAGGGAAGAGAGGAAGAGAGGAGGAAGAAGAGAGAGGGGGGGAGAGAGAGAGAGAGAAGAGTGGAGTTTAAGTTATTGTTCTCTTCGACTTACTAGCAGTGTTAGGTAAGCCCTGCATAGCAGTCTATATGAAGGCTTGAGAGATAACCTCGCACCCCAACACCTCCTTCCCAGACACGCCTCATTTCCATACTGATATAGCCAGTGCATCACCACACTCCAGCTAACTGTTGTCCCCCTGATGATTAAGTAAAAACTGAACGAACACCATCACCTTCCTCTCTCCCCGCCCCTCACACGTAAACAGTATAAATTCAACTAACCTGGTCACAACTCGCTCGAAACTGGAACCTTTGAGACAGAAAATATTCTTGAGGAGCACAAGATATCACTGGGGTGTACCTGGATCGATGTAGAAAGTAAATAGAAAGGAAACATTTTAAAGGGAGGACGTAAAAAAAATTGCCAGTTTACAGTGATGTGGCAAGAGGAACCAACCTCAAAAATTCTTTCAAGAGCCCACCTACTACCCATCTTCAATATGCCCAACTCAAGACCTACCCCACTTATTTCCCCCAACATCCTTCACTCTTCTTCCCCTACTACAACCATAATCTTCACGCCTGCCTCTGTAACAATCGCCACCCTACCCCCATCCTCATTTCTCCCCCTTCTTATAGATGATCAACGAGTTTAAAAAAAATCCTGAACACCAGAAACCAGTGCGACGCAACTCTCAAACATTACAACTATCGCAGGAAAAAAAGTAGTAACAAGGCAATATTTCCCCAAAAAGATAACAATAATAAGGAAAGAAACAGACAGTGGGGGGGGAGATGATGCCCTGTTAGAAACCAGCGGAATATTGAAGAAATAAGAGGAATAAACAAAAATTTTAGAAAGCACTGAACTATAACCCACCACTGAATAATAAGAGCCCATGACTAAAAACAGCAACACAATGGTTGACACAATTGCAGAAGTAGCAACTCACGAGCAAAGCTAATTCATAAAAGATTTCAACCACAAAGAAAAAGACTAAAAGAATTAGTACCTACATGAGGAGACAAGAAGCATGGAGCAGAAGGCGGGGCTGAGAGGGTACCACTGTGTGTCAGCAGTCAAGGACACAACAGGAGAGGAGGCTATAAGCCAGCAAGACTAGATTCAGTATTTACTATAAGTAATCCGATATAAGTAAAATAAAATTAGAAAACCGCTAGGTGCTCCCCAAATTTATACAGTACTGTAAATGAGGAAGAGGTACAGGCGGGAGTCGGAGAAACCCCAAAATTCAAAAGAGAAAAACTTTGAAAAGACGAGAGAATTCTTGAATGCAGTGGTCACAACAAATGCTGGCACTCTCAACTGGCAAAATTTCCAGTAAACCAGCTTGGGCATGTAATCAAAATACCGATCATTGCAGCCGATAAATAAGAGTTCCATTTGGGTACAAGTGCCAGATAGGCCACGTTGCTTGCCTATATAGGCCTGGGGGCCGCTAGCACTAATAGCTTGAATATTAAAATGGTTATACGTTACCGACAGGCTGGTAAGACACATGTGCAACAGTTAGGTATCTTTATTCTGAAACGTTTCAAATACACAGTAGGTTTCTTCACTCGAGTACGCAAGGTGAGCAGAATCTGCCCGTAAGAGATATCAAGACGATGTCATCAGTCCAACACCCTTTAAGACGTAGTTTTGAGGTGGTCGGTCTCTCAGCCTGGAGAAAGTTTTGCTCCATAGTCCGGAACAATGTGAAGTGAAGCAACAGTTTGAGAGACTAACATACAGTCAAGAGGTGAGGCGCACCCCACTAGTAGAAGAATGTAATCAGTGAGAGGTCAGGTTCCTCCCAAATCCAACCATTCTTACTTGAAAAGTTTGTCCAAAGTATTTTCTGATCTGTACCAAGATACCAAATTTTGTTTTCAGTGTCTTCCAGAGTGAATATTAAAACGGTTATATACAGAGGCAGCAGGAGCATAGTGGAAATTTAAGATCTAATCAGCCCATCAAAAAATGTCGCTGTAACCCCCGTGCTGATAACAAACAAGTTAAGTATCAGCTCCCGTGCAGAGCTTTATTCTCTCTACACAGATTGAATCGCTTTTGGCAAATAAAGGCTTGTTCTGAAACGTGTCGTCTTGACTATTTGCGTAGTATGCAATTTGACTACAACTAACGGCGTGGTTGTTATATGCAACCTTGCACCTTTAAGCGGTGGTGCGTGCCCCAGCAAACAGCTGGCCAAACACACCAACAGGAAACACCAATGCAAAGAGCAATAAAAAAAAAACGCTGGGAAATACACAGGAACATCGTCAGCACAAATTGGAACACGCACTAAAACACACATGCTGGAACCCCACAGGAACACTGCAACAAACTGGAAAACAATAGGAACACACACGGAACACATTCTGGAACACAGAAAAAGTCTGGAACACACAGAGGAACACATTCTGGAACATACACAGGACACACTGAAACACACGGGTAAGTACATACGAATACAATGGAACACTCACATGAACAATAATAAAACACAGGAATACAGGAAACCACACGGGACACACTGCGAACTAGTCAGGTCTTGAGCAGCTCGTTTCTTCTCATCCCAGACATCATTTCGCCTTTGTAGACTTGGAGACTGGTGAAAATATCTAAAACAGTGACAGTCTGACATAGGAAAGTTATCGTGCTCAGTGGCTACCCGTTTCTGTTGGGAGACCGTTAAAAGTGCTCACCCAGTTTTTTTTTAGCGGGGGGGTCGAGACAAAGCCCTCTGCAGGTGAATACAAAAGTATCCCCTATTGTCAATGGTTTTAACTTTGCACTTAGTTTTTGTAGACTTTTATTTTTAGCAATCTTTTATAATTATAATTATACTCGCAGTCTGGAGTGTGTGTGGTGTGTGTGTGTGTGTGTGTGTGTGTGTGTGTGTGTGTGTGTGTGTGTGTGTGTGTGTGTGTGTGTGTGTGCGTGTTCTCCCGCAACTTTCTCTGATTAAAATTTGCCTGAGGAAAGATACAACATAAAAAGTAGCGAAGGAAAAAAATGGTGATAGTTTCTGCATGCAGTTTCCCTCTCAGGTAATAATCCTGGTGGAAAATTGCTCAGGTGTGTGGTGCATGTGTAGTACACCCGTTTATGACTGTGGGGTTATATTGGGGCATGGCTATAGTGCAGGTGTGTACAGGTGTAAGCTAAAACGATGTGCTTTTAGGTGCTCAGGTATCTTATTGGAGCGTTCGCTATGCGCAGGGGGTGGGTGTTTAAGATACGAAAGCACATGGAGCGTAAATAGTTGACGTGCACCCAAATACTCATGCAATTACACAACATGTTGCGATTTTTATTCTCTGTCTCCCCTCTCTCTCTTCCCAGACGGAAGCACCTTGTTATAGTGAGTTTTCAATATGGTCCCCTAGCAGACAGCAACAAAAGGACGCCAGTTTAAGGTCAGCTTGCCTCAGGTAATCACTCTTAAATATGTACTATTTGACTGTCTTAGCAACGGTAAAATGCTGTTTATTATTGCGAGTATTGGCTGGCTTCCCACAGGCCCTCAACTTGACAAAGCTCGGGATGGGGAAAACATGGAAGTGTGTCGTGACCATATGCACACCCCGGCATACGCGAAAACGGTTGAATCACGTAGACTCGCAGCGCTAGAACACACACACGCACACACACAACACAAATACACGCATAAGCACAAGAATATTAAGGTGAAAAAACGGATAGCAGAGACAACCCCAGACATTCATAATTATAACAGACAAAACTAACTAAAATTATAACAGATGCCACATTACCAGAAGGATATTAAGTCCCGAAAAAAAACACAAGGATAACCTAAATCGAACCAAAAACTGCTCGTCACATCAGAAAGAAGACAATACAAGCCTAAGCAATAAAAACTGAAGGAGGAAAGAGCTCGCACAAAAAAAAGTCTGCTATTTGACCAAGTGATTTAATGAGGTGCCCTCGGTTGAAACAAGAGCAACCCCAGTGAGTCAAAGAGAAAAGGGCACACCAAAACGTGCTGGATACCATTCACACAACGTGGAAAGAGGTGAAAAAAAAACTTTTAAACCGAGCTGGATACATAAAGGCAATGGGACCCGACACCATAGACTACGTGAGAGGAAGCAGAAGAACTGTCTCAACAATCGGCTAAAATCTACATGTAAACACCATACAAGACAATATCCAGAGATATGAAAGACAGACAATTTAGTCTTAAAATTTAAAAAAGAAAACAAGCATGACGTATTAACTTATGGATTTAGAATCACTGACATTCATACTATGTAAGGTAATGAAGAAGATATTGCAAGAAGGGGTGCTGGAGCATTGGAATGATATGATTTCATAAACAATAACAATCACAGGTTTATAGATGGTAAATCTTGTCTCGAAAATCTTATGGAGTTCGTAACAAAATGAGACAGGAGAGAGAGAGAGAGAAAGAGGAGGGGAGAGAGGAGAGAGAGAGAGAGAGAGAGAGAGAGAAGAGAGGGGGAGAAGAGAGAGAGAGAGAGGAAAAGAGAGAGAGAGAGAGAAGAGAGAGAGAAGAATCTGGTAGTAGTGCTTCGACAGCAAGTTCTGAGCCAGGAGTTTTTTCCACCAGAGAACGGTGCAGTTAGTGATCAGGGAACTATCACTGCACCTGAGCACCTACTGCGCCGAAGTACGAACAGCAGGGACACATCTGTCAGAACTGGTAGAGGGCGGGGTAGAGGACGTGGAGGAGGACGTGGTGGAGGAAGACATCTACAGCCGTCTCACCCTCCACTAACACAGTTCCAGCGGGAGAATCTGAGGACAAATCTGCGAAACACAGGAGGTGCAACAAATCCTAGTCCACCCTCCCAGGCACCTAGGCTGTGCTCTCGCTGTCACCGGAAGGGGCACTCTGCCAACAACTGCCTGCGAGATACCAGGTGTAACTACTGCTACAAGAAAGGACATAAGGAGGACCAGTGTCGGAAGAAAAAGGAACTTGACAGACAGGGCCACCTGTTTAGAGACCTGTTCTCAGAACAAAACCCGCAGGATCTCTGAATTGGTAAACACTCTCACCACGTCCCCACT
>NW_026464588.1:0-5000 GCF_026875155.1 Cherax quadricarinatus
GTGGGGACTGAGGCATTACGTAGAATGAAAGGGGAAAAGCACTGGAACTGATGGGATCATGACAGAAATGTTAAAAGCAGGGGGGGATATAGTGTTGGAGTGGTTGGTACTTTTGTTTAATAAATGTATGAAAGAGGGGAAGGTACCTAGGGATTAGCGGAGAGCATGTATAGTCCCTTTATATAAAGGGAAAGGGGACAAAAGAGATTGTAAAAATTATAGAGGAATAAGTTTACTGAGTATACCAGGAAAAGTATACGGTAGAGTTATAATTGAAAGAATTAGAGGTAAGACAGAATGTAGAATTGCGGATGAGCAAGGAGGTTTCAGAGTGGGTAGGGGATGTGTAGATCAAGTGTTTACATTGAAGCATATATGTGAACAGTATTTAGATAAAGGTAGGGAAGTTTTTTTATTGCGTTTATGGATTTAGAAAAGGCATATGATAGAGTGGATAGAGGAGCAATGTGGCAGATGTTGCAAGTTTATGGAATAGGTAGTAAGTTACTAAATGCTGTAAAGAGTTTTTATGAGGATAGTGAGGCTCAGGTTAGGGTGTGTAGAAGAGAGGGAGACTACTTCCCGGTAAAAGTAGGTCTTAGATAGGGATGTGTAATGTCACCATGGTTGTTTAATATATTATAGATGGGGTTGTAAAAGAAGTAAATGCTAGGGTGTTCGGGAGAGGAGTGGGATTAAATTATGGGGAATCAAATTCAAAATGGGAATTGACACAGTTACTTTTTGCTGATGATACTGTGCTTATGGGAGATTCTAAAGAAAAATTGCAAAGGTTAGTGGATGAGTTTGAGAATGTGTGTAAAGGTAGAAAGTTGAAAGTGAACATAGAAAAGAGTAAGGTGATGAGGGTATCAAATGATTTAGATAAAGAAAAATTGGATATCAAATTGGGGAGGAGGAGTATGGAAGAAGTGAATGTTTTCAGATACTTGGGAGTTGACGTGTCGGCGGATGGATTTATGAAGGATGAGGTTAATCATAGAATTGATGAGGAAAAAAGGTGAGTGGTGCGTTGAGGTATATGTGGAGTCAAAAAACGTTATCTATGGAGGCAAAGAAGGGAATGTATGAAAGTATAGTAGTACCAACACTCTTATATGGATGTGAAGCTTGGGTGGTAAATGCAGCAGCGAGGAGACGGTTGGAGGCAGTGGAGATGTCCTGTCTAAGGGCAATGTGTGGTGTAAATATTATGCAGAAAATTCGGAGTGTGGAAATTAGGAGAAGGTGTGGAGTTAATAAAACCATTAGTCAGAGGGCAGAAGAGGGGTTGTTGAGGTGGTTTGGTCATTTAGAGAGAATGGATCAAAGTAGAATGACATGGAAAGCATATAAATCTATAGGGGAAGGAAAGAGGGGTAGGGGTCGTCCTCGAAAAGGTTGGAAAGAGGGGGTAAAGGAGGTTTTGTGGGCGAGGGGCTTGGACTTCCAGCAAGCGTGCATGAGCGTGTTAGATAGGAGTGAATGGAGACGAATGATACTTGGGACCTGACGATCTGTTGGAGTGTGAGCAGGGTAATATTTAGTGAAGGGATTCAGGGAAACCGGTTATTTTCTTATAGTCGGACTTGAGTCCTGGAAATGGGAAGTACAATGCCTGCACTTTAAAGGAGGGGTTTGGGATATTGGCAGTTTGGAGGGATATGTTGTGTATCTTTATATGTGTATGCTTCTAGACTGTTGTATTCTGAGCACCTCTGCAAAAGCAGTGATAATGTGTGAGTGACGTGAAAGTGTTGAATGATGATGAAAGTATTTTCTTTTTGGGGATTTTCTTTCTTTTTTGGGTCACCCTGCCTCGGTGGGAGACGACCAAATATATATATATTATATATAATATATATATATATATATGTCGTCCCGAATATGTAAAACTGGTCAATTAGCAAGAACTCATTTAAAATTAAGTCCTTTCTGAAATTTTCTTTTATACGTTTAAAGATATATTTTTTTCATTAATGTTAATGTACAAATTTTTAACTTTGCACCAAAAGTATCTTAGAAAACTTACCTAACCTTATTATAACAAGATTATTATTATTATTATAATCAAGGGGGAAGCGCTAAACCCATAGGATTATACAGCGCCCGGGGGGAGGGTGATGTGGAAGGCATTCAGGCTTAATTCGGGGAACTGGAGCAAAGATCCAATTCCCTAAATCAAGAGCCCCTCACCAACATCAAGGAACCTTCCATGAGGGGATTATAACAAGAACAACTCATTTTAGCCTAATCCAACTAAATATATTTTAGATTTGTTTACAATAATTTAATACTAAACAAACACAGTGAAATATATTTTTTTCGTTAGATTCGGAATGATTTTGGCGAAATTATTGCATACACAAATTTTCACTTGTCCTATATGGCAAGATGAACGTTGCTATTTAAGCCAAGACCGCAAGTTCTGCCTATTCGGCACGACATATATATATATACATTCATGTAAAACAACCACTGTGGAAGGATAGTAAAATTCCAAGCGTTTTCGTGACTCCTCACACATTATCAAGGAACTATATATATAAACAATCGCAGACAGGCGATCTTACCTATGCAAGACAAGAAGCCACAGGTGCGTGGAAATCTTTAGCTCAAGTACTTTCACACTTCTCAGTGCGTCATCAGGAGCTATGCAATGTTGCAAGGCTGCAACTGAAGGAGTGAGGGGAAGTTTTTCCTCAGAATAGCACAGAGTGGGCCTGTCGCCTCCTCCTGACTCTCTTAGACTGTGGATCGTGGTCTGCGTCACACCCACCACTGCCGCCATCCCCCACATATGGGCAAGATGGTTTCGAGAAGTAAATATGAAATTACACGGTATGAAAGTCAGACCTAGGGTTTTTCTAACCATTTAGAACAGGTCCTGTGACTTGAGAAAATACGTTTCTCAGGGGATATTATATATATGGATTGCTATTATTCTCTGTAACCTATTTAATTAATTAATAAAAGGGGATGAGATGAAAAGCTGTAAGCCTTCTCTCTGAAAGCTGGCTGCCTTGGATCAAACGTGTAGCTCATGCTACACGCCAAGGTATTGTCCAGTGTGGGTAGATTGGTAAAGCACTGCGTACCTTGTCCTAAGGTTCGTAGGTTCGAGTCTCCTTCAGCAGAGATCAGTGTTATATATATATATATATATATATAAAATATATATATATATATATATAATATATATATATATAATATATATATGTATAATATATATATTCTACTCCCCCATGGGAGAGTAGAATGATAGCTCTAGGCCTTTCGAGTTACAATCAACACATCATCAGGAGCTTGCATAATTGCAGAAAAGAGGAGAATGTCCAAGCAAGTACGTTCCCAAAGGACGTCTTCACTGGAGTGAGTGAGTGAGTGAGGGAGGGAGGGAGAGAGAGAGAGAGAGAGTGAGAAGAGAGCAAAAAGTGTCCCCAGCTGGGCACACCAGAGCCCATAGCCAGAAGGATGAATATTATATCATTCGAAAAATCTCACAAGCATTGATGTTGCAACAGCGTAAATGAAATTAACGTGGCAATAATAAAAAAATCGGCCTCTCCTCGCTGTGGTATCAGTAAATTTACATACATAAATATATTGCCAGTGATATACATGTCACTGTCAATTATGGGGTAGCCTCCCACCGGACAGTTTGCCCATTTAAAGTTATGAGAAAACGGAAACATTTAAAGGGAAGACTTCTAAAAGTTAGCGCTCATCAACATAAACTCATTTAAAGAGGGAGGCAACAGTAATAGGAAGAAAGATAGCCAGAGTAATTCAACCCATGTAATTCTGTGGCAAACTCTGGTTCACCCTTCAGAAACTGGAAATATAAACATACATGCAGTTATATGGTAAACCCTTTTCTTGACAACTTTTCGCCCACACAGTGGGCTTTTTCAAGTCACAAACAGATCTACCTGGGGTGAAAGGTACGCAAGTATTTATAGTCAGGTTCAGAATGCTGTGGTCAGGTGGAGAATGCTGCATCTGATGATCTACCGAGTGGGGTTATAGATTCTAAAATCTTGGGTAGCTTGGAAGGGAGAGTGGATAAGTTTGTGAGCAGACCTTCTGCAGTGTTCCACCATTCCTATGCTCTTATGTGGGATAGCGATGAAGAAGTTTTTTCGAAAGTGGTTCAGCTTGTTATAAAAGCCGTTGTCCTGGTTGAAGTTTTTGGATCAGTGATGATGATGTTCCAGGATTTTTCGGTATTGAGTTTTGTCTTCTCTGGCAAATAAGCTTGAGTTTCTTTTAGTTTATTAAATGGTTGTGTGAATTACCGTGTTGTACACAGGCATTCCTTGTATCGTCAGACTGCTTGCGTATTGGTGTTCTGAAATACGTGTTTCGAGGTCTCTTGATGTTTTCGCCCACATAAAAATTTGCTGCAGCCATTACAAGGGATTATGTATACCCTGCAAAGGATGGAAGCTTGTCCTGTCTATTACTGGTAATGTCCTTGATGGTCGTAGTTGTGGAGGTAGATACTTGGAATGAGGTATGGAAAAGATCTTGGAAACGTGTTTGGCAATGGAGTTGGTGGGGGAGGACTATGTATCTCTTCTCGGCAGTGTCTTCTCTGGGTGTGTTGAAGATGTTTAATGCCCGTCGTCTGCAGTCTCTGATGAAGTGACGAGGATAGTGAAGTTTAGAAAATACTTGTTCAGTTATAGGCATTCTTCCTCCAGGAACTCATTGCGCAGACTCTGAGTGCCGCAGGAAGATCCCTATAATTACACCACGTTTAGTTTTTTGTGGTGGGTGAGATTTAGAAGTGGAGAAGATCGTTTTGGTTGTTGGGTTTTCGTTTAGACTTTAAAGGCAAAACAATGAAGTAACAGCAAAATTAGGTAATGAAAGACTGGATATCAGATAGGGACCATGGAAGAAGTGAATGTGTTCACATATCGGGCAGTGGACTTGTCGCCAGAAGGGTCCATGAAAGACAAGATGAACCATTAGAAATGAGAAGGAGAAAAGTT
>NW_026464588.1:10000-13672 GCF_026875155.1 Cherax quadricarinatus
CAGCTTTCTCAACTGTTAGCTGGAACTGGACTGGTGTCCATCAAGCTGAAGAAAACTTCCTCAACTGTGAGCTGGAACTGGACTGGTGTCCATCAAGCTGAAGACAGCTTCCTCAGCTGTTAGCTGGAACTGGACTGGTGTCCATCAAGCTGAAGACAGCTTCCTCAGCTGTTAGCTGGAACTGGATGGTGGGCCATCAAGTGAAGACAGCTTCCTCAGCTGTTAGCTGGAACTGGACTGGTGTCCATCAAGCTGAAGACAGCTTCCTCAGCTGTTAGCTGGAACTGGACTGGTGTCCATCAAGCTGAAGACAGCTTCCCAGCTGTTGCTGGAAACGACTGGTGTCCATCAAGCTGAAGACAGCTTCCTCAGCTGTTAGCTGGAACTGGACTGGTGTCCATCAAGCTGAAGACAGCTTCCTCAGCTGTTAGCTGGAACTGGACTGGTGTCCATCAAGCTGAAGACAGCTTCCTCAGCTGTTAGCTGGAACTGGACTGGTGTCCATCAAGCTGAAGACAGCTTCCTCAGCTGTTAGCTGGAACTGGACTGGTGTCCATCAAGCTGAAGACAGCTTCCTCAGCGGTAGCTGGAACTGGACTGGTGTCCATCAAGCTGAAGACAGCTTCCTCAGCTGTTAGCTGGAACTGGACTGGTGTCCATCAAGCTGAAGACAGCTTCCTCAGCTGTTAGCTGGAACTGGACTGGTGTCCTTCAAGCTGAAGACAGCTTCCTCAGCTGTTAGCTGGAACTGGACTGGTGTCCATCAAGCTGAAGACAGCTTCCTCAGCTGTTAGCTGGAACTGGACTGGTGTCCATCAAGCTGAAGACAGCTTCCTCAGCTGTTAGCTGGAACTGGACTGGTGTCCATCAAGCTGAAGACAGCTTCCTCAGCTGTTAGCTGGAACTGGACTGGTGTCCATCAAGCTGAAGACAGCGTCCTCAGCTGTTAGCTGGAACTGGACTGGTGTCCATCAAGCTGAAGACAGCTTCCTCAACTGTTAGCTGGAACTGGACTGGTGTCCATCAAGCTGAAGACAGCTTCCTCAGCTGTTAGCTGGAAATGGACTGGTGTCCATCAAGCTGAAGACAGCTTCCTCAGCTGTTAGCTGGAACTGGACTGGTGTCCATCAAGCTGAAGACAGCTTCCTCAACTGTTAGCTGGAACTGGACTGGTGTCCATCAAGCTGAAGACAGCTTCCTCAGCTGTTAGCTGGAACTGGACTGGTGTCCATCAAGCTGAAGACAGCTTCCTCAGCTGTTAGCTGGAACTGGACTGGTGTCCATCAAGCTGAAGACAGCTTCCTCAAACTGTTAGTGGAACTGGACTGGTGTCCATCAAGTGAAGGACAGCTTCCTCAGCTGTTTTGTGGAACTGGATGGTGTCCATCAAGCTGAAGACAGCTTTCCTAGCTGTTAGGGTGAACTGGACTGGTGTCCATCAAGCTGAAGACAGCTTCTCAAGTGTGGGCTGGAACTGGACTGGTGTCCATCAGCTGAGACAGCTTCCTCACTGTCAGCTGGAACTGAACTGGTGTCCATCAAGCTGAAGACAGCTTCCTCAGCTGTCAGCTGGAACTGAACTGGTGTCCATCAAGCTGAAGACAGCTTCCTCAACTCACCCAACAACACTCCTGGTTATATAATAATTAAAATAAACATCTGTTTCTCACTTCACTTCTCCTTCATACGATTTACTAAATAAAATTTTCATCCACATATCAAGTTTAAGTGTATGTAATATCAAGGTAAGTGTTTTGTTAAATATCAAGTATGTGTGTTAAATATCAAGTTAAGTGATGTTAAATATCAACAAGGTGGGAACAAGTAATGTGATATGTTAATAAAAAATAACAAATTATAAGACTTGGTGTGTACACCATTATGCTTAAGTACCAGTTTCCTGCGAGACTTATAGTATTGTTGTAAGAACACTGATGTTTTGTACATGATGATTTCAAGTTGACGTTATGAAAGATTTGATGTTTTACCCTGATGCTATGTTCAAGTTAACGTTATGAACGATATGATGTATGTAATGATGCTATTTCAACGTTAACGTATGAACGATTAGATGTTATGACATGATGCTATGTTCAACGTTAACGTTATGGAACGATTATTGTGGTTTGTAATGATGCTATGTTTAACGTTAAAAGTTATGAACGATATAGTGTTATGTACATGTGCTATGTTCAACGTTAACGTTATGAACGATATTGATGGTATGTACATGATGCTATGTTCAACGTTAACGTTATGAACGATATTGATGTTATGTACATGATGCTATGTTCAACGTTAACGTTATGAACGATTGATGGTTTTGTACAACATTTCACAAACACATACGTATATAATTGTACCACGAACGAGTGGTATTGATCAATAACCAAGTACGATAACAAGGATTCGAATCCTGTTGTTTTGGCCTGCTCATTGTGAAACGAAACTACTGCGGCTCTAAACCCACAGCACACCCAAAACCTAAAATCAACACCCCGCGAAGCTAGGGTTTTTACGTGTCCTTGCTTCCCGTAAAAAACGTTTTAGCTTGCTGTGTGCGTGAATCTTGTCACGAATATTTTATATTATATATATATATATTTTGCCAATAAGTCACGTAACAGGTGATTTCGAATATGCAAAACACCCCTCGAAAGAATAGAGAAATTCCAAGCGCTTTCGTGACTACTCACTTTATCAAGGAACGAAGTGAAGCATCCAAGGAAACTTATAAGGGTCGGGCACCTCACTATCAGATCCCACAGGTTAAAACGTGACGGCGGCAGCCATTGGTTTGGTCCTTGGCACAACTCACCCCCAAACTATTTTACCCGAAATAGAAATTTTAAAGTTTTTTTGTCATGTATTTTTAAATTCTCCCAAATCTATTAATAAAATGGATCTTAATTTATATAGACCACAGGAAATATTCATTTTTATTGTCAAAAGCTTTTTATGAACAAGATTCAATTTTTCCGTCGACCTGGACTTGCTTTACTACTTTTCAACTTTTGAAAATTTGGATGGTTAAAATCCCTACATGAATAATAGAGCTTGGATCTTGTCCAGTTCTATGCTTATTATGTTGTTTTAATCTTAGTTCGGATTTTTACAGTTTGACCGTAATAACTTTATCCGCAAATTTACAAGGAATCTTATACCACTCCTCAGCATTTTGGGGGAAAATTTTTTTCAAAAGTTTTTTTATGTATCAGATTTTGATACAACTTTAATTTAAAAGTCTTAAGTAGGAAGGCATATCAACAAGTTTTCATGGTAAGGGAGAACCAACATATTTTTAGTTGAATAAGGTGGTTGTCCTTTTGGATTGTAAAAGTATTTCTAGCAACTTTAAAAGATTTATCAATTCATTTCTTGGGTATTTTAATCATTATCTATTTCTAATTTGGATTTTCCTCATTAGAACTGGACTTAATTCGTAAGCTCTCAAAAACATTTTGAGAAAACAGACAGTTTGATCTCTTACAGGGAATTTTAATGGAATGGAAATTTTTGTGGGTTTTTGTAATTTAAATTTTTTAATCTTATTCCCAAAATTTTTAAAAAAATTGAAAAAAATATTTTTTCAATAAAAGAAAATTTTTAAAATCTAGCTTTTAATTTTTTTAAAAATTTATAAAACAATTTTTGGGCAAAAAAAAAACAAAA
>NW_026464589.1:0-14374 GCF_026875155.1 Cherax quadricarinatus
GTTTTTGCACTAATCTCTTTGGGAACTGTGTCAAACCCCCTTCTTGCAGTCCAAAAAAAAGCAATCCACCCCCCCCTCTCTCTCTTGTTTACTGCTGTCACCATCCCCAATAGAACTCCAGAGTTTTGTGACACAAGATTTCCCCCCCTGAAACCATTTTGGCTGCTGTTGATAATCACCCCTTTCGGTTTTCCCACTACTTTTTCTCCTGATAATCTTCTCCATGACTTTCTACTATACAGTCAGTACACGGGTCGTGTTTATTGTTTCAGCCCTGTCTCCTTTTTTAAAGATTGGGATACATTGCTGTTTTCCATCCTCGAATCTCCCTGTTTCGATAGAGGATTGAATATTGTTTTAGGGTACAATAGCCCCTTGCTCCCTTCTCAGGCCCCTGGAGAGAGTTACCCGGGCCCCATTGCCTTTGAGGTTCTATTCACTCAGACCTCTTCACTTTTTCCCTTTGGGTTTTGTACTTTCCCACCTTGGGGGTTGTCCCCCTCTCTGTCTTTTGGAGCCCTTTTCGTCTCCTCGGGAAACATTTTCCAAATCTCTGTTGTTTCCTCACTTACTTTTTGGGTCATTTCTTTTTTGGCTCTCCTCCTTCCTTCCCTTACCCTGATTACCTGGCCTTGACTGTTTTTTTTCCCTCCTGATGTGGCGTATAACAGTTTTGGGTCAGTTTGGGCTTTCGCTCTATTCGTTTTCATTTTTGTCGTTGGGCCTCCCTTTTTAAAATCTGTGCATATTCTTTTTGGCTCTACGACTGCTTCCTTTTCCCGGGGTCCTTTGCTTCAATTTTTCTTCCATTCCCTAGCACACTTGGTTTTTCCCTCCCTGCCCCTTTGGGTGAACCATGGGCTCATCCTGGCTTTTTCATTAGTCCGTTCCCCTTGGGGGTATAAACCTCTCCTCAGCCCCTTGCCTTGTTGCTACATTTTCCATCATCTCAAAAATGATTCCCTGCCAATTTCGTCCCACGAAACCCTTCAGGAAGTTCCTCATTTCCCGTGTAGTCCCCCCCCTTTTTTGTAGTTTGGCTTTATTCGCCTGGCCTTCCTGCTTCCTCCTCCACTTTTACCTACTGGTATTTGAAGTTAAAACCACGGTCGCTGGCCCCAAGGGGGGCTTTCATATGTGATGTCCTAATATCTCACTACCAAGGTGAATACTGGTCCCGTCTTGCGGTTCATCCCCTCCCCCTCCTTGTAGTGTCCCTTACGTGTTGGTACATGAATTTTCCAGTCCCCCCATCATCTTAGCCCTCCCTGGGTCTTGGCCCCCCGTGGTCAAGTTCTCCCAAACTTTTCCGTGGGTTAAAACGCCCATGATCGGAGCTTTGCCCGCATGCATGATCTTCTGGGCCCCGCAGCAGGTTCAACCACGCTCTATTGCTTCGTCATACTCTTGCCTTGGCCTCCTGCTTTCTTTGGGGGGTTATAACACTGCAATTACCACCTTGGGACTCCAGAGTGAAGTGTTCCCCCCAATTTAACCCGCTTGCTTCCCCCTTGCTGTTTTCCTCTCCCCAGCCATAAAAATTTCCATTGGGTTTTTGATCAACAGTCCACTCCCCCCCCTCCCCCCCCCCTTTCCCTTCTGTCTTTCCTCAGGATTTTGGTATCCCTTTGGAAAATATGGAAACTGTTATCATATTTTAGTTTGGGTTTTCCCTGTGAAAACAAAGATGCCCAGTGACCCTCTTTGACTCTTTCGTCCACTCCTCCCACTTATTTTTTTTCCCATCCCGTTTGTGTACCATACCTTCATTTTCCTTTTCCAAACACTGGGGTTTGGGGGGCCTTGAGGGTGGGAGCCCTTTAGCTACTGTGGGTTTCTTAGTGGGTTTTTGGGTGGAAGCTGTGAGTGTGGTTTGGGTTAGTTTGTGTTGGGAGGGTGTTTCCGAGGATATTTTTGTGTGTGTTTTGCACTTGCTGCCCCTTTTCTGCTCTGATTGACCCCCGGGCGGGTTCCAACCTTTTTCTCCTTTTTACTTTTTCCGCTTTTTTTTGTTTTTTCCCCCTCAGCTGCTGTGTTCTGTTTGTTTTCTTTTCTCTGTCTAAGAACACCCCCATGTATTTTTTTTCCGAGAATTTAACCCCGGGGTTTCTCTTGGGGGATCCTTTTCCCGTACTTTTTTCTGTCCTAAAATTCAGCTTGTTCGGTCGTTTTCTCCCCTTGAAGTACCCCCCTTTTCCCCTCTAAAAATTTTAAACAATCTCGCCCATGTCTTCTTCACCTATTTCCTTATAAATTTCTCAAATCCCCCTTTTTTTTTCTCCCGGGCCGTCTTTCAGGGGTTTTGGCCCTTTCCCTCCTCTCCGGGAAAACCCTGGAAAAAGGCTGTTTTTTCCCCTTTCCTCCTCCCATTCCCTTTCTCCTCTGTGACTTGGTTCCTGTCGTACAGGTCATTTTCTCCCTTTTTTTTTTCCAAAATAAACTCTTGGTAACTTTGTTTTGCTTTTTTTTTGGGACCAACCCCCTCTCGCCTGCACCCAGCTGCTCCCCCCTTACCCTTTGGGCCCCTTTCTTGGCATTAAATAGGGCCCTTTAGAAAATCATATCTCCCCCCTTCCTTTTGGGGCCTCTCAGTTTTCTATGCTGTGTTTCTCTGGCCCAAATGTTCAGGGAAATTTTCTTCACCTTTTTTCCCTTTCCTTTTTTAAACCTTTACCCTTTTTTTTGCATTTTTCGGCTTGTCCTCCCAATTTTTCCCTTCTCCTTCCCAACCTTTTCTTTTAATTTGCAAAAAGCTCTGTCCCCCCTTTTTTTCAGAAACTCCCCCCTTTAATTTTTTCCTCCCACTCTTGTTCCACCCTTTTTTCCACGCCCTCCACCCCACCCTCCCTCCCCAAAACCTTTCCAAATCTGATCCCGGGTTTTCCTGCGACCCCCACCAATTTTTTTTTTAAGAAAGAGAGAGAAAAAAAGAGGGGGAAAGGGGGAAAAGGTAGGGGAGAGGGGAGAGAGTGAAAAGGGGAAAAGGGGGAAGAGAGAGGGGGAGAGTGAGAAGGGAAAAGGAGGAGAGAGAGAGAGAAAAATAGAGAGAGGGGAGAGGAGAGGGGAGAGAGGGGAAAAAAAAGAGAGGGGAGAGAGAGGAGGAAGACGGGGGAGAAGGGGGGGAAGAGGGGGGAGATGGAAAAGAGGGGGGATAGGGGGAGTAGAGGGGAGAGAGAGAGATGGGAAAAGGGGAGAGGGAGAAAATAGAGGGGGAGAGGTGTTAGGGGGGGAGAGCCCTTAGGGGGAGAAGGTTTTAAAGGGGAAGAGATGTTACGGGGGAGAAGGGAGTTTTTGGGGGGGAAAGAGAGATGGAAAAAGGGGAGAAAATAGGTAGAGAGAGAGATAGGTAGTGAAAGTTTATAGGTAAGAGAGGTATAGGTAGGAGGGTTTTAGGTAGGGGGTATAGGTGGGGAAAAGGTATAGGTAAGAAGGGGAAGGTATAAGAGGTATAAGAGAGATAGGAAAAAGGGGGAGAGAAAAGGTAAGGTAAAAAAAGGTTAAATGGGTAGAGAGAGGGGAAAAGATAGAGGTTTTTTGAGAGAAAAAGAGGGAAAGGAGGGGGGGTTTTAGGTAGAAAGGAAGGGAAACCGTTTACTGAAGGTTGGGTTAGGGGGGGTTTTTGGGTTTAAGAAAGGAAAAAAGGAAGAAAAAGTTTTTTGGAAAAAAAAAAGAAAAAAAGGGAAAAAAAAGGGGAGGGGGGGAAAGGGTTTCGGGGGACATTTCCAGGGTTATGAAATTCTTTTATTTGGGGTTTTTTGGGGGGTTTTCGGGTTTAAAAATTTGGGGCGGTGTTTTGGCGCCCCGGCCCCCCTTTCGCCCCAAAACCCCCCAAAGGTATTTTTTACGGGGCTAATAAATTCCGAGTAATCCCAAGTTTTTTTTCTCCCAACGGTTTCTACCCTATTAAAACTTCCCCCTTTTTTAAAATACCAAAAAGAAATTTTTTATTTGTAAATTTTTAAACGTCCCTGCTTCGGATTTCCTTCATTTTCCAGTTTTCCCCTTTCCCCCTGTGTCCCTCTCTTTAAAAACCAACTCCCCAACCTTGCTTTTCCCCAATTTTTTGGGAAATTTTATGGGGGGTTTGACCGTCCTCGGGTTTCGCGGGGCCGGTTTCCCCAAACCCCCAACAACCCCCGGGGTTGGGGGATACCTTTTTGGAAAATTTGAAACCGAGGGGACAAGGGGGGCCAAAGGGTGTGCGGTACCCCTTTGGGTAACATACCCTTTTTTAAAATTCCAAAAATTGGAAAATTCTTTTCCACCCCGTATTTTAAACCGTTTTTTGGGTTAATTCCCTCTAACCCCCTCCCCAAGAAAAGGGAAAAATTAAAGAATTTGGGGGGGGGGGGGGGCCCTTTAGGGGGGGGGGGGGCCGGGTAAGGCCCCGGCCGCCCCCGCCGGGGGGGGGGCCCCCCGGGGGGGGGGAGGGGGCCCAAACCAGAAACCCCGGCCCCTTTCGCCCCCGGGTCACCCTTTTCCCCTCCAACCCCCACACCCCCCCTAGGGGGAAAGGCCCTTAGCAAAACCGAATTTTTAAGGGGGGGGGGGACGCGGGCCAAAGGGGGGGGGTTTGGGGGGGGGGGGCTGGTTGCTGAACCCCGGGGGTTTCCAAGGTAAAGGGTTTTGAAAAAATTCCTTAAAAAGGACGGGAACCCCATTCCAGGGGGGGCCAGCCCCCCAAAAAAAGCAGAAGAAAGGGGGGGTTTGGGGAGGGGGGGGTTCCGTAAAAAGGGGGGTTTCTGGGGTGGGGGGGTTTGGGGGAGAGGAAATTATGGGGGGGGTTGGGGGTGTGGGGGTGGGTTTTTGGGGTGAAGGGTTGTTTACTCCCTTTGGGGTTTTGGGGATCTTTTTTTCCAAAGGGGCCCTTTTTTTCCCGGGCCCTTTTCATCCATAACGATCCTCTCCTTCTTCCCGGGTTTGGGGTTACCCCGGGGGGGGTTTTTTTTGGGGGGGGGGTCCACCCCCTTTGTTAAGTTTTTTTGGAAGGGGGGGCCCCTTGGCCTGGGGGGGTTTTCCCTTAAATTTGGGGGGGGCTTTCCCCCAAGGGGGGGCCCCCCCGGGGGTTTCTGTGCCCCTTTCGGGGGGGTGCGTTTTTTCTATTTGGTTCGGTTGTGTGGGGTTTGTGTGTTTTTGGGGTTGTGGTGTGTTGTTTTGTGTTATTTTTTGTGTGTGTGTGTGTTTGTTTTGTGTGTTGTGTGTTTTGTGGTTGTTGTGTGTGTGTTTTATTTGGATGAAGAGAAATTGTGACTTCGTGGATTTAAATCGATTGTTTTTGGGAAAATTTTAGAGCCCTTTTAATACTTTTTTGCCCGGGCTTGTTGGGAGTAAAATAAAATATTTACCTTTCTTTTTGTTTTCTTCCGTGTATGTTCATGCGGGGTTAGGGGGGCTCCCTCTGGTTTTGCGTGCCGAAAAAATTTTTGTTTACATTTTTCTGCCCCTACGGGGGGTGCCTTTGTTCTATTACCCGTATTTTAAATTTCCCCCTAATCTTCCCTGTGAACCTGCCTCGTCTTTGAAAATTTTTTTGTTTCCTGTTCCCCTACCTTTGCATTGATGGTCTCTTTGATCTTAAATATATTCAGTATTTTTGCCCCGGGCTTTCGGGACTATCTTTTTTTTTGGATTTTGGGGTTTTACCTTTTTGTACCCTAAAAAAAGGGCTGTATAAAAAATTTTAGATTTTGTTAAGAAAAAAACCCCAAGTTTTTCTTTTTCCAAAATCTAAGTTCAAGAATAATTATTTGGGTTTTCAAAGCCCCCAAGCTAGTGAAAAGACTCACCCCTTTAATTTCTCTCTTTAGGGAAAACTGTTTTTTAAAACTGGACTGTACACGGAGTCCTCAAAGCAAAACTTCCTGGTTGTAAAAAACTATCACGGGAAAGAGGGTTCTTTCCCCTGTATCTTTTCCACTCTTTTTAAACACTATTTTTTAGGTTTATCTTTGCACTACAACCTTCATTTAAACCTGTTTTTCCTTTCTTATTCGTACTTTCAAAATTTGAAAAGGTTTTTTGAATGCATGAGGAAAAACGAATCCCAAATGTTAAGATTTTGAAAAAACCCCCCTGGGCAAGGGCAATTGTAGGGGAAAAAGATTAGCTGGTAAAAAAGTTTTTTGGGAAAATGAGTAGTTATCTCCTTGTCAAACTACTCAGGGGTTGACATTCACACCACTACCCCCCCGGGCAGAACTACTAAAGTTAACCTATTTAGCCAAGGCAAGCCAGTAGTGTCACTCTACTCCTAACTCTTTTCCCCGGTAAGAAATTTTTTCCGGTGTTGCCCCATTTGTATTTGTGTTTTACTTTCCCTGCATTAGTTAGGTTTCTTCTGGGGGGACTCAAGTGTTGTTGCCAAAACCTGTTGTCCCTGGTAACGTCTTTTTTTCTCAGACCTTCGGAGGAAAATTCGGGTCACTTCAATTTGCGGCCGCGAGGAGCTTCTGTCTAAGGCGTTTTTTTGGTTTTTGCGAGAGTTCATACCCAATCGAAATGCTGATTTAAGATTCTGTTATTCTGGGGACTCTACTACCTCCAAATCCCCTATAGGAAAAATCTTATAAAACATCTTTTATTGACCAAGGGGTCCTTTTCGATTGTTGGGAAATCGACGATACGGTTATCCAGGGCAAAAAATTTTTGTCTTCATCACCCCAGCGTACTAGGAAATCTGACCAAAATATCTCCATAAAAGGGTTTTTTTGGTTCACTCAAGTCAAAGTAACTTCTTATTTGTTTTATTAATTATTATAAAAGAAAATTGCCATTTTTTAACAAAAAATTTTTTTCCTCTTTGATTTAAAAAGATTTTTAATTTTCTTTTTTTAAAAATTTTTTTTCCCCGGAAAGAGAGAATAATTAATGTTGTAAATTACCGACAAAATGTTAGGTAAAAGGAGACCTGTGCAACTAATGTGACAATTTTTTTGTTACATTATTGTAAAATTAAACAAATCGAACGGCCCGAAAAAAGCTCCGAAGAAAGATAGGGTTCCTGGAATAGGGGAAAAAGGGGGTCTCTTAAAATTCCCCGGTCCCCCAAAACAAACGTCCAAGGTGAAACTTCGAGGGGGCTACAAGGGAAAGGGCAAAGACACCCAACAAGGGGTGAAGAAAAGAACCACAAAAGAAAATTAGAAAATTTGGGAAAACCCAAGGGCCAAAAGAAAGAATTGGGCACCAAACACCCAGGAAACCAGGAAATCAATGCAAAAATTGGACGAGATGAGCCCAAATGCTCTTTAAATTTTAAAAGGAGAGATTTACAATGGACTTTATCTCATTAAAGAAAAAAAAAATAAATTTTGGGATCGCCGAAACGAAGGAAAAATCAGTGATAAAAACTATATACAATTTGGGTTAGGTATACAGGTAAAAAAACAAACAGCCAGCAGGGGGGGAGAACCCCTAAATTAAGTGTCCCCAAAACATATAGGAAATAGTTTTTTTCGGAGGGTCATGTACTAAGGGAGGCGGAATTTAAAAAAACTTGTATTTAAGCTTTACAATGAAAAAAGAGGGAAGTAAAAAGGGAAAAAAGTTTTTTAAACAAAGGGTTTAAAAAAAAGATGCTCAAAAACCAGGCAAAAATACCAAATTGGGACTGCCCGCAAAAACTCCCAAAAACCTTTAGACACAGAAATCCCCGACCAGGAAGGCCCCGGGCCCCTCCCTTTTAGCATGGGGCAAATAACCCTCTAGATCAATAGCCAAGATATTAAGAAACGTTAATTAAAGCCCCTTGGGGGGAACACCCACCGGAAAAAAAAAACGGATACCCAAGCCCTCTTAAAAAAAATTTTTATGCCAGGGAAAAATAAATTAAGGCAGGAAAAAAACAACAGTTAATGTTTACCGGTTAGTGAGTCACTTTTACCCCCCATACAAAGAAAAGCGCCGACATAGTGACCCAAAAAAATAAAACCCGTACAACCACACGGTATAAAAAATTCCGTGCCCGAAAAATCGGGAAAATCTCCATTTCAGATTTTGGGGAGAAAAAGGGATAGTGCATGAAAAAAGTGACACACAGCTCTACTTAAACGAAGCGACCCCCAGAGACAAAAGATGGGAACGGGGATAAGGAAAAACTTGTTGTGGGATTTGGGGTTTCTTTAATTTAACTAAGTATTTGAAAACCCAAACAAAAGCACACCCAAAGATGCCCCTCAACCTGAAATTCGCAGCGAAACAAAGAGAAAAAGTATGGTTTTTTTCCCCACAATTTTTAAATTTTCTGGGAGAACTGGGGCCAGGAGACCTACACCCAGAAATACCCACCAATTAAACCCCACTTGATTGATCCGTTTTACTTTTCTCCTTTCGTTTTCTTGGCTTCGCCCTTTTTGGGGCTTTCCCCCAAATTTATTCTTTTGCCCTTTCCCCTTTAAAATTAAAAGGGGGTAAGAAGGTATGGGAAGATATAAGTATTTGCCCGGTAGAAGGATCGGGTTTGGAGTGAGAGGGAAAGGGCGTGAAGGGGCAGTCGAAAAAAATTCTTAAATTAAAAAATATGGTGAGAGTGGCAGCGAAGTTAGTAGATATTTGGAGAATGTTTTTTGGGAGGGAAGAGGAACATGGGTGGAAAAAACGAGAAAAAAAAAAAAGAAAAAAAAAAAAAAAGTTGGGATTAAATTTAAAATTTTTTTTCAAAAACCCGAAATGATATTTTTGGGGAAAAAATATGGGGAGTAAAACAGAAAGGTTTTTCAAAATTGTGAAGAGTGTTTTTAAAAAATCAAAAGAAAGGAAGACGAGATTTGGGCAAAAAATTTTTACTCAAAATTAAGTGTTTTTTTCGCCGAAAGCAATTTAATGTTTAATTAAGCAATAAATTTTATGGGAAAACAACTTGAATATAAATAAAAAATATATAGGGAATTTTTCAAGTAATATTAAACAAAACCTTTTTTGGGAAAAGCACTCACAAAAGAGCAGTTCAGGGGCTAGGGGTACCCTTTCCTGAAATTTTACCTGGAGTATACCTGGAAAATTAACCTGGAAAAATACCTTAGTATACCTGGGGGTATTCCTGGAGAGGATTTTTGGGGGTTTTACGCCCCGCGGCCCGGCCTGTGACCAGGCCCTGTTAAAAATTACAAAAAATTTGGGGGAAATAAATTCTGCTTCTGATATAACCCTTTTTCTTTTTTTGTTCACCATAAAACAGATCCCCAGTTTTACAATAAATCTTGTACCCTCCCCTCTTCAAACTGTTGGGGAATTCTTAATTTAAAATTTTTCTATCCCACCCCCACTTTTTTAGGAATAAACCCCTTAATATTAAACCATAACAAAGTGGAAAATAGAACAGCCCCAAAAATTTTCAGTGCAAGGCCCGCATAACCCCATTTTTGGGAAAATTTGGCCCCTATTGTTCTAAAATAAAAAAATTCTTTTTTTTATGGTAAAAAGGTTTTAAGGAAAAAACTTTTAAGTATCTTAATTTTATGGAACTTGAAAATGCTTTCCGATTTCGTCATCCAGGAAAAAATTTAAAAGCGCACACCGTAAAAAATCTCAGAAAAGAACTTGGGCTCTCGAATTTTAAAAATTTGGGAAAAATTGGAATTTACAAAGAAAAAATTATTTGACCATAAGGGAAAAGGAAGGTTTTGGGAACTATTTTAAATTCATTTTGATAAATTTTTTTTATTTAATGCAACTTTGGGCTCTCGCTTGAAATTTTTGATTTTTTTCTACTTTATGAACCTTCGTTTGGGAAATTTTAAAAGTACAAAAACTTCTGAAAGGTAGTTTATCCAATTTTCTGTTAAATTTTTTCCTAAATAATTTTTTAATCACGTTTTTTTCTTTGAAAATTTTTTTTAAAAACGAATGTAATAAAAAAAATTTGTGCCTAAAAAAAATCATACCGGGTATATTTAGTCAAACGTAATTTATTTCGAATTAAAAATTTTAAAAGGGTGATCTTGTAAAAATTAAATTTTTTTTTTTTTATTTGTTAAAAAACGTTTCCTTTAAGGAAACGTTTAAGGTTTCCCAAGTTTCTTTTATTTTCCCTTCCAAACCCTTTTTCCCCTTTGATTTTGCTCCCGGGAAACAAGAACGTCTCATTAATTTTGAAAAACTTCCGCCCCCCCTCTCCCTTTCATTTGAAAATTTTATTTCTTCCTTCCCAAAAAATGTTTTTAAATTTTTTGGACTGGGTCAAATTTTTTTATTTATTCAAAATTCTTTTATACTGTAATTTTTCCCCTACCTCCTTCCAATAAACTTTCCCAAAATTTTTTATTTATATTCTATTTTTAAAAAAATTTTTTAAAATTCAATTTCTTTTGTAATACGAACCCCATTTACAGATTTTTTTTTTTAACTCTCCCTTATTTTGTTTTCCCTAAAAATTTCTCTCATTTTTTGTTTTAAAGCATTGCCCAATTTTCCCCCTCTTTAAATTTGTTCTCCCGGTTTAATTTTTCCCCTACATAAGTTATTTCCAATTTGAGCAAAATCATCCTTTTCACGTTAAATTTTTGTTGACTATAATTTAAAAAAAAAATTCGGGTTTTTCGAAAAGAACATTAAATGTTTAAAATTGTTTCATTTTTCATATTGTTTCCCAAAAAAAACCCGACAATAAAATGAAAAAAAAATTAAAAATAGAAGAAATTTTTTGTTCAATCCTCAAAAAAGTTGCCCCAATTTTTTTATTGAAAAGGTAAAATCTTTAAGTAAAATAAAAATTAAACCCTTTATCACGGTCACTTTTTTATCAAAAGTACTTAAGGATATTTGCAATATTTAAAATTTTTCTTATCAAAACTTTTCCCCTTCCCCCAGACATAATTTTAAAAGTGCGATATATGCGTGTACTAAATGAAAATTTTTTTACCTGTATTTGTTACAAATTTTTAAAAAAAAAATTTCAATATTTTATTTGGGGAAATTTTAATTTTTTATAACTTTTAAAAATCTTATTTTTTTCCCCAAAATTGCCAATTCTTATTCTTTCTTTTTAATTGTCTCTTCCCAAAAAGTTTGTAATTTTTATAAAAAAACGTCTTTCATTTAAAATGTGTTTTCCCAGTTTGGGTTTTATTTTGATAAAATACATCAGTTCCTTTCGTCATAATATTCCCAAAGGGGCTGATCTTTTTTAAAATCACTTTGTATTTGTATATAAAAAACCCTTTTGAAATAATTCCTTTGTTTCAGAAAACTTTTTATTTTTTTTTTGTGGGCCCTTTTTCAATGGAAAGCCATTTGAACGGTTTAAAAAATTAATGGAATTGCACTGTATGACTCTTGTAGGTTTAGCAAATTCTATTTGATTAAAAAAATAAAATTAATGATAAAATATGGGAACGTTTCTGTCCAAAAAGTTCTGGGCCCACCAAAAGTCTTTTTTAAACCCCGGATAAAGGGGGGTCAAGTCGGGGCCCTCCAAGACCTGTGTAAAAGTTAAAAAAATTTTTTTGGAACTCGCTTTTCTTTGGGGGAAAATTTACTTGAGAACTGTTCCCCCGGCGGGCCCCTTTTGCAAAAATAAGCAGAAAAACCATTCAAATTCAATGGGGTTGGGAATAAAGTTTAAAGCTTTAGGTTTTTATACGAGGAACCCAGATACCCGTAAGAAAAATCAATTTTTGGCATGTGCGTTAGTTGTGGGGGCGTGCAGGGACTCACCAAATTTTTAAATAAACCTATTTGTGGTTGCAGGGGGCGGGTTCACAGCTCCCCGGTCCGGGCCCACTGGGTCCTCCCCTCCCTGCCCCCATGGGGTTTTAAACATACCTCATTTTTAAAACTAGGGTTAGGTTTTCGCCTCCCCTTTCGTCGGGTTTTCAGACAAATTCCCCTCCCTAACAACTCTATTTGGGTGAAAAAAAAACTTCCCTTTCATTTCTTGACTCACCGAGCCCTCAAATGCCAATTGTGACCCCTTTTGACCCCCCTCCTGATAATCTTCTCCATTGGGCTTTTTCATACTATAAAATGCAGTGACACTGGTCTGTGTTTAGTGCCTCGTGTTTTTTTCCTTTCTTAAAAATAGGGACATTTTTTGCCGTTTTTTATACCCCAGGTATTCCCCCATTCAATGAAATTTTTTTAAAATTTTTGGGAGTGGCACCAAAGCTCCTCTGCTCCCTCTCTAAGGGCCCCCGGAAAGATACCGGACCACCGCCTTTGAAGGGATCAAGCTCATTTAGCACTTCTTTCACCTCCTCTTTTGGTGTATTTTATCCAGCACTTGTTGGCATATCCCTTGTTGGTGTACCCCCCTATTCTGGCATCCTGCGGTCCTTTTTTGTCCCATTTCCCCAAATCTCATTTTGGGGTTTCCCCACTTACTTTTAAAGGGCGTTTCTTTTGAGCTCCCTATCCCTTTCCCTTCCCCCCGCCTGATTACCGTTTCCCTTTCTGTTTTTCTTTTTCTTGATGTGACAAAGTGTGTGTGTGGTGGTGTATGTGTATGTTTGTGTTGTGTTTACGTGGGCCCTCTTCAGCCCCCCCTAACTGTTTTTTCTATTTAATTTTTAAATTAAATCTTTATTTTTAGCCTATTAAATTTTCTCCCCAGGCAAAAAAAGTGATTAAAAATATGTGTTTTGTGTGTGTACTCACCTATTTGTACTCACCCTTTTGTGGTTGCAGGGGTCGAATCACAGCCCCCCTGGCCCCGATTCCCTTTAATTATTGCTACTTTGCTCCTCTCTCTCCCCCCGTCCAGGAGTTTTTTCAAACCTCGTCTTAAAACTATGTATGGTTACTTGGCCCCACCTAAGTCACTTTTCTGGCTATTTTTTTCCTGGCAACTCTATGACTGAAAAAAATACTTCCCCAAAATCTCTTTGGGCTCAAGGGTCTTCAATTTCCAATTGTGCCCCTTGGGTTTTTGTGTTCCGTTTTCTGGAACATCCTGTCTTTGGGTCCACTTTGTCAATTCCTCTGAGTATTTTATATCCCGTTATCATGTCTTCCCTGTCCCTCCTGTCCTCCAGTGTCGTTAGGCCGATTCCCCATTAACCTTTCTTCGTAGGACAGTCCCCTTAGCTCTGGGACTAGTCTTGTTGCAAACCCTTTTTCACTTTCTCTAATTTCTTGACGTGCTTGACCGGTGTGGATTCCCAAACTGGTCTACATACTCCAGCATGGGCCTGACGTATAGGTGTACAGTGTCTCGAACGATTTGTTGCTAAGGTATCGGAACACTATTCTTAGGTTTGCTAGACGCCCGTGTGCTGCAGCAGTTATCTGATTGATATGCGCCTCCAGAAAATGGCTTGGTATTATACTCCCCCCAAGATTCTTTTCCTTGAGTGAGTTTTACAGTCTTTGGCTACCTAGACTATACTCTGCGGTCTTCTTTGCCCTCCCCGATCTTCATGACTTTGCATTTGGCAGGGTTACAATCAAGGGGCCAGTTGCTGACCAACTGTCCAGGTCTCTTTGCAGTCGTGCTGATCATCAAACCCATTTAATTCTCCTCATTAACTTCACATCATCTGCAAAGAGGGACACTTCTGAGTCTGTCCCTTCCGCTATGTCATTCACATATACCAAAAATAGCACAGGTCATAAGACTGACCCCTGTGGAACCCCGCTCTTCACTAGCGCCCACTCTGACACCTCATCACGTAACATGACTCGTTGTTGCCTCCCTGCCACATATTTTCTGATCCATTTTCGGTGCCTTTCCTGTTATACGTGCCTGATCCTCCAGCTTTTGCATTAATCTCTTGTAAGGAGCTGTATCGAAGGTCTTCTTGCAGTCCAAGAAAATTCAGTCTATCCACCTCTCTCCCTCGTGTCTTATTTGACCTTGCCGTAAAAGCCGTAAAACTTCAGTAGGTTTGTGACACAGGATTTTCCTTCCCTGAAGCCATGCTGGTTGTCGTTTACAAGCTTGTGTCTTCCTATTTGCTCCACCACTCTCCTCCTGATGATCTCCATGACTATGCATACTATACACGTGAGTGACACTGGTCAGTAGTTTAATACCTCGTGTCTGTTTCCTTTCTTAAAAATTGGGACTACATTTGCCATCTTCCATACCTCTGGTAGTTGCCCAATTTCAATGGATGTGTTGAAGATTTTTGTTAATGGCACACGCAGCATCTCTGCTGTCTCTCTAAGGACCCATGGTGAGATGTCTGCTCCCACCTCGTTTGAGGTATCGTGTTCACCTCGGTTGTGTGTATTTCATTAAGCACTTGGTGTATCTCCCTATTCCGAATTCCTGGAGTCCTTCCTGTCTCCATTGTAAACACTTCTTTAAAACTCATGTTGAGCTCCACACATACCTCTTCGTCAATTCTTGTGAACTCCCCACCTCCCTTTCTCAGCCTGATTACCTAGTCCTTGACGTTTGTTTTCCCCCTGATGTGGCTAACAAAAGGGGGGCCTT
>NW_026464590.1:0-14252 GCF_026875155.1 Cherax quadricarinatus
TATACAAAAAGTTTAAAAAACAAAAAATAAAAATAGTAGAGTTTCATTTAAGGTTATTAATAAACAGAGGTTGCTAGTAGAATTGCATTTAAATCAACCTTTCCCAAATCATTATGAAGCTGTGTGTAGTTGTGGTCAGTCAAACAAACGGGCTTCCAATGAATAAATTGTCATTTTTGTGGAAATTGGTGTCACGCCCCTTGTGCAGTTTCCCAGAATAGCTACAAGCAGTATTAAAAAAAGAAAAGTGTTTTTGGGTATCCCCAAATGGGAAAATCTGTGGACTAAAATCACAAGGGTATTAAAGAGGACAACATCAAAGCTGCTTTCATAGAAAACCTGGAAGCTTTCTACAACAGATGGGAACATAAAAAGTCGGGGCTGAATGGTACTGCCCTTTGATATGGCCATGTAGTCACAAACTGTAAGGCTGGAGGTGATGTCTGGTAGTCAGTAAATGTGGGGGGATAGTGCTGTTCCTGGGGGAGACGTAATGGTGAAGTGGAGGTGCTGTCTGGGAGACAGAAATGGGGGAAGCTGGGATACTGTCCTGGGAGACAGTAATGGTGAAGCTGGAGATTTTGTCCGGGTTTAGTCGGGAATTATACGCAAGAAGGAATACATTTTAAATGACCTCATAGGGGACAGGAGCCATAGTAGGGAAAAAAGTGTAGTCAAAGATAGATAAACCAATATTCCCAAACTAAAAAATACCGCAGGAAATAGCAAACAAGAGGACTCCAATAGCAATAGTGGGGGATAATTACCAAAAACAACTGGTGGGAGCTCCATTGTTGGTGCTAGGAAGGATAGAAGTAAGACAGGGAAACATGCACCAACAGGGAATACAGTCACAGAAACCCAAGGCAAGCGGAAAACCAAGCCTGTGCACATACTATGCACTTGGTATCTGCTGGCATGGGAAATCTGGAAAACAGATGGGACATGCAACTATGACCACCCTAGAAAATGCCATGCCCATATGACAACAGGAAAATGCAAACTCCCTTCTGTAAGCTTTTTCACCCTGAAATGTGTACCTCTTCAGTACAGGAAAGACTGTGCTATAACTTAAATTGCCAGGCATACCATCTAAAGGGGACAAAAAGATACAAAAATCCAGGCCATGGGAAAACCTGGGTAGCCACAGCCACTCAAGAGGGAGAGGTTTTTTAGTGCCAGGAAGGAAAAAAAAAATGGCAGGAAATGGCAGAAATCGTACACCAAATCCAGTCATTCCTGGAGTGGAACCACAGTCGATGGCCTCCACTCCAAACCAACAGATACAGATACTAATGCCGGAAAAAAAATCCCCCCCCAGTACCAAACAATACCACCAGTCCGATAACATTCTTCTTTGCAAATATCAGGGTCTAAAGCCAGCAACAAACAACAAAATACCTTTCATCCGTGGACTGCTTGCAGAGGCAAAGGCAATGTTCGCGGCTTTCACTGAGACCCACATAAAGGATCACTTGGAAAAACGAAATATGGATCCCAGGTTACAACCTATACAGATGTGACAGAGTGAACAGGCAAAAGGGGGGGGTTGGCCTGTACATTGCAGAGTCACTTGTTTGCACAGAACTGCTTAATGCCTCAAATGACGTAGTGGAAGTTTTAGCAGTAAAGGTCGAGAACCAAAACCTAGTCATTGTGGTAGTCTACAAGCCTCCGGATGCAACATCCCAGCAATTCCCGGAACAGCTGTTAAAAATTTACCACTGTCTAGAAAATCTTCCAGCTCCTGCACCCAACATCTTGCTCTGGGGGATTTCAACTTAAGGCACCTAAAATGGAGGAATATAGCAAATAATATTGTTGCAGTAATAACACCAGGAGGCAGCTCTGATGAAAACTCACACTCACACGAGCTTTTAAATCTCTGCACAAAATTCAATTTAAACCAGCAAATAATAGAGCCTACTAGACTGGAGAATACACTAGACCTCATCTTCACTAACAATGATGATCTGATAAGAAATGTCACCATATCAAAAACAATATACTCAGATCACAACATAATTGAGGTTCAGACATGTATGCGTGGAGCCCCAGACCGACAAAAGGAGACTAGTCACGAGGGAGCATTCACCAAATTCAACTCAATAACAAAAACATAAAGTGGGACCAAGTAAACCAAGTCCTAACCGATATAAGCTGGGAAGATATATTAAGCAACACAGACCCAAACTTATGCTAAAACAGAATAACTCGGTGGCACTCGATGTATGCACAAGGCTTATTCCTCTAAGAAAAAGGAGGAGTAGATGTAAAATAGAAAGAGACAGGCGCTCCCTTTACAGGCGACGGAAAAGAATAACAGAGCGGCTAAAAGAGGTCAATATATCTGAAATGCGCAGGGAGACATTGGTCAGAGAAATAGCAAGCATCGAACTTAAGCTAAAAGAATCCTTTAGGAGTCAGGAATCGCGGGAAGAACTAAAAGCCATAAATGAAATCGAAAGAAACCCAAAGTATTTCTTCTCCTATGCCAAATCAAAATCGAGAACAACGTCCAGTATTGGGCCCCTACTTAAACAAGATGGGTCCTACACAGATGACAGCAAGGAAATGAGTGAGCTACTCAAGTCCCAATATGACTCAGTATTTAGCAAGCCGCTAACCAGACTGAGAGTCGAAGATCAAAATGAATTTTTTATGAGAGAGCAACAAAATTTGATTAACACAAGCCTATCCGATGTTATCCTGACGCCAAATGACTTCGAACAGGCGATAAATGACATGCCCATGCACTCTGCCCCAAGGCCAGACTCATGGAACTCTGTGTTCATCAAGAACTGCAAGAAGCCCCTATCACGAGCCTTTTCCATCCTATGGAGAGGGAGCATGGACACGGGGGTCGTCCCTCAGTTACTAAAAACAACAGACATAGCCACACTCCACAAAGGGGGCAGTAAAGCAACAGCAAAGAACTACAGACCAATAGCACTAACATCCCATATCATAAAAATCTTTGAAAGGGTCCTAAGAAGCAAGATCACCACCCATCTAGAAACCCATCAGTTACACAACCCAGGGCAACATGGGTTTAGAACAGGTCGCTCCTGTCTGTCTCAACTACTGGATCACTACGACAAGGTCCTAAATGCACTAGAAGACAAAAAGAATGCAGATGTAATATATACAGACTTTGCAAAAGCCTTCGACAAGTGTGACCATGGCGTAATAGCGCACAAAATGCGCGCTAAAGGAATAACAGGAAAAGTCGGTCGATGGATCTATAATTTCCTCACTAACAGAACACAGAGAGATAGTCGTCAAACAGAGTAAAGTCCGAGGCAGCTACGGTGAAAAGCTCTGTTCCACAAGGCACAGTACTAGCTCCCATCTTGTTCCTCATCCTCATATCCGACATAGACAAGGATGTCAGCCACAGCACCGTGTCTTCCTTTGCAGATGACACCCGAATCTGCATGACAGTGTCTTCCATTGCAGACACTGCAAGGCTCCAGGCGGACATCAACCAAATCTTTTCAGTGGGCTGCAGAAAACAATATGAAGTTCAACGATGAGAAATTTCAATTACTCAGATATGGTAAACATGAGGAAATTAAATCTTCATCAGAGTACAAAACAAATTCTGGCCACAAAATAAAGCGAAACACCAACGTCAAAGACCTGGGAGTGATTATGTCGGAGGATCTCACCTTCAACGACCATAACATTGTATCAATCGCATCTGCTAGAAAAAATGACAGGATGGATAATGAGAACCTTCAAAACTAGGGAGGCCAAGCCCATGATGACACTCTTCAGGTCACTTGTTCTATCTAGGCTGGAATATTGCTGCACTCTAACAGCACCTTTCAAGGCAGGTGAAATTGCCGACCTAGAAAATGTACAGAGAACTTTCACGGCGCGCATAACGAGATAAAACACCTCAATTACTGGAGCGCTTGAGGTTTCTAAACCTGTATTCCCTGGAACGCAGGAGGGAGAGATACATGATTATATACATCTGGAAAATCCTAGAGGGACTAGTACCGAACTTGCACACGAAAATCACTCACTACAGAAAGCAAAAGACTTGGCAGACGATGCACCATCCCCCCAATGAAAAGCAGGGGTGTCACTAGCACGTTAAGAGACCATACAATAAGTGTCAGGGGCCCGAGACTGTTCAACTCCCTCCAGCACACATAAGGGGGATTACCAACAGACCCCTGGCAGTCTTCAAGCTGGCACTGGACAAGCACCTAAAGTCAGTTCCTGATCAGCCGGGCTGTGGCTCGTACGTTGGTTTGCGTGCAGCCAGCAGCAACAGCCTGGTTGATCAGGCGCTGATCCACCAGGAGGCCTGGTCACAGACCGGGCCGCGGGGGCGTTGACCCCCGAAACTCTCTCCAGGTAAACTCCAGGTAAACAGTGTTATGATTGATGTCACAGTGTTTTGATTGATGTCACAGTGTTGTGATTGATGTCACAGTGTTATGATTGATGTCACAGTGTTGTGATTGATGTCACAGTGTTATGATTGATGTCACAGTGTTATGATTGATGTCACGGTGTTATGATTGATGTCACAGTGTTATGATTGATGTCACAGTGTTATGATTGATGTCACGGTGTTATGATTGATGTCACAGTGTTATGATTGATGTCACAGTGTTGTGATTGATGTCACAGTGTTATGATTGATGTCACAGTGTTATGATTGATGTCACGGTGTTATGATTGATGTCACAGTGTTATGATTGATGTCACAGTGTTGTGATTGATGTCACAGTGTTATGATTGATGTCACAGTGTTATGATTGATGTCACGGTGTTATGATTGATGTCACAGTGTTATGATTGATGTCACAGTGTTATGATTGATGTCACAGTGCTATAATTGATGTTCCTGTTTATATCAGAAATGAGGATGAGAGAGACAAGTGGGACGAGTACCGGACCTCCTCCCATAATGCTCCACCCTGCCCTGCCTTGGCCTGCCTTGCCCTGCCTTGGACTGTTCTGCCTTGCCCTGTTCTGCCTTGCCCTGTTCTGCCTTGCCCTGTTCTGCCTTGCCCTGTTCTGCCTTGCCCTGTCCTACCCAGCCCTGTGCTGCCCTGTCCTGCCTTGCCCTGCCCTGCCCTGCCCTGCCCTGCCCTACATTGCCCTGCTCAGCCCTGCCCTGCCCTGCCTTGCCTTGCCTTGCCTTGCCTTGCCTTGCCTTGCCTTGCCTTGCCTTGCCTTGCCTTGCCTTGCCTTGCCTTGCCTTGCCTTGCCTTGCCTTGCCCTGCCTTGCCCTGCCTTGCCCTGCCTTGCCCTGCCTTGCCCTGCCTTGCCCTGTTTTTGCCTTGCCCTGTTCTGCCTTGCTCTGTCCTACCCAGCCCTGTGCTGCCCTGTCCTGCCTTGCCCTGCCCTGCCCTGCCCTGCCCTGCCCTGCCCTACATTGCCCTGCTCAGCCCTGCCCTGCCCTGGGCCCTTTCCTTGCCTTGCCTTGCCTTGCCTTGCCTTGCCTTGCCTTGCCTTGCCTTGCCTTGCCTTGCCTTGCCTTGCCTTGTCTTGCCTTGCCTTGCCTTGCCTTGCCTTGCCTTGCCTTGCCTTGCCTTGCCTTGCCTTGCCTTGCCTTGCCTTGGGCCCTTTCCTTGCCGCCTTGCCTTGCCTTGTCTTGCCTTGCCGTTGCCTTGCCTTGCCTTGTCTTGCCTTGTCTTGCCTTGCCTTGCCTTGCCTTGCCTTGCCTTGCCCCTTGCCTTGCCTTCCTTGCCTTGCTTTCCTTGCCCTGCCTTTCCTTGCCTTGCCTTGTCTTGCCTTGCCCTTTCCTTGCCTTGCCCTGCCTTGCCTTGCCTTGCCTTGCCTTGCCTTGCCTTGCCTTGCCTTGCCTTGCCTTGCCTTGTCTTGCCTTGCCTTGCCTTGCCTTGCCTTGCCTTGCCTTGCCTTGCCTTGCCTTTCCTTGCCCTTTCCTTGCCTTGTCTTGCCTTGCCCTTGCCCTGCCTTGCCCTGGGCCCTTTCCTTGCCTTGCCTTGCCTTGCCTTGCCTTGCCTTGCCTTTCCTTGCCTTGCCTTGCCTTTCCTTGCCTTGCCCTGCCTTGCCTTGCCCTTTCCTTGCCTTGCCTTGCCTTGCCTTGCCTTGCCTTGCCTTGCCTTGCCTTGTCTTGCCTTGTCTTGCCTTGCCTTGCCTTGCCCTGCCCTGCCCTGCCCTGCCCTGCCCCGCCCTGCCCTGCCCAGCCCTGCCCAGCCCTGCCATGCCCTGCCTTGCCTTGCCTTGCCTTGCCTTGCCTTGCCTTGCCCTTTTCTTGCCTTGTCTTGCCTTGCCTTGCCCCGCCTTGCCCTGCCTTGCCTTGCCTTGCCTTGCCTTGCCTTGCCTTGTCTTGCCTTGCCTTGCCTTGCCTTGCCCTGCCTTGCCTTGCCTTGTCTTGCCTTGTCTTGCCTTGCCTTGCCCTTGCCTTGCCTTGTTTTTGCCTTGTCTTGCCTTGCCTTGCCTTGCCTTGCCTTGCCTTGCCCTGCCTTGCCCTGCCTTGCCTTGCCTTGCCTTGCCTTGCCTTGCCTTGTCTTGCCTTGCCTTGCCTTGCCTTGCCTTGCCTTTCCTGCCCCTTGCCTTGCCTTGCCTTGCCTTGCCTTGCCTTGCCTTGCCTTGCCTTGCCTTGCCTTGCCTTGCCTTGCCTTGCCTTGCCTTGCCTTGCATTGCCCTGCCCTGCCCTGCCCTGCCCAGCCCTGCCCAGCCCTGCCATGCCCTGCCTTGCCTTGCCTTGCCTTGCCTTGCCTTGCCTTGCCTTGCCTTGCCTTGTCTTGCCTTGCCTTGCCTTGCCTTGCCTTGCCTTACCCTGCCTTGCCATGCCTTGCCTTGCCTTGCCTTGCCTTGCCCGGCCTTGCCTTGCCTTGCCTTGCCTTGCCTTGCCTTGCCTTGCCCTGCCTTGCCCTGCCCTGCCCTGCTCTGCCCTGCCCTGCCCTGCCCTGCCCAGCCCTGCTTCATCAGCAGTCACGCATCACAGCTTCTCCCCATTATTTACATCAGCGCATCTGCCAATCCCCTCTCTCACTCCCTTAAACCCCTCTCTCACCCCATAACCCCCCTCTCACCCCCTTAACCCCTCTCTCACTCCCTTCACTCTTCTCTCACCCCATTCACCCCTCACTCACATCTTCACCCTTCTATCACTCCCCCAGTTCTTCCCCTCACTAACACACACGTACATAACTACACTACTACCCCCAGTACATAACTACACTACTACCACCCACGTACATAACTACCCCTACTACCACACGTACATAACTACACTACTACCACCACGTACATAACTACACTACTACCACCACGTACATAATACACTACTACCACCACGTACATAACTTTCACTACTACCACCAGTACATAACTACACTACTACCACCACGTACATAACTACACTACTACCAAACCCCGTACATAACTACACTACTACACCACCCTACATAACTACACTACTACCACCACGTTTCATAACTACACTACTACCACCACGTACATAACTACACTACTACCACCACGTATATAACTACATAACTACCCACCACGTACATAACTACACTACTACCACCACGTACATAACTACACTACTAACACACACGTACATAACTACACTACTACCACCACGTACATAACTACACTACTACCACCACGTACATAACTACACTACTACCACCACGTACATAACTCACTTACCACCACGTACATAACTACACTACTACCACCACGTACATAACTACACAAATACCACCACGTACATTAAATACACTACTACCACCACGTACATAACTACACTACTACCACCACGTACGTAACTACACTACTACCACCACGTACATAACTACACTACTACCACCACGTACATAACTACACTACTACCACCACGTACATAACTACACTACTACCACCACGTACATAACTACACTACTACCACCACGTACATAACTACACTATACCACCACGTACAAACTCACACTACCACCACGTACATAACTACACTACTACCCACCCCGTACATAAAATACACTACTACCACCCCGTACATAACTACACCCACTACCACCACGTACGTAACTACACTACAACCCCCACGTACATAACTACACTACACCACCACGTACATAACTACACTAAAATACCACCACGTACATAACTACACTACACCACCCGTACATAACTACACTACTACCACCACGTACATAACTACACTACTACCACCACGTACATAACTACACTACTACCACCACGTACGTAACTACACTACTACCACCACGTACATAACTACACTACTACCACCACGTACATAACTACACTACTACCACCACGTACATAACTACACTACTACCACCACGTACGTAACTACACTACTACCACCACGTACATAAAACACCTACTACCACCACGTACATAACTACCTACTACCACCACGTACATAACTACACTACTACCACCACGTACGTAACTACACTACTACCACCAGTACATAACTACACTAAATACCACCACGTACATAACTACACTACTACCACCACGTACGTAACTACACTACTACCACCACGCAGATAACTACACTACTACCACCACGTACATAACTACACTACTACCAGCACGTACGTAACTACACTACTACCACCACGTACATAACTACACTACTACCACCACGTACATAACTACACTACTACCACCACGTACATAACTACACTACTACCACCACGTACATAACTACACTACTACACCACGTACATAACTACACTACTACCACCACGTACTTAACTACACTACTACCACCACGTACATAACTACACTACTACCACCACGTACATAACTACACTACTAAACCCCCACGTACATAACTACACTTTCTAAACCACCAAGTACGTAACTACAATACTACCCCACGTACATAACTAAAACTACTACCACCACGTACATAACTACACTACTACCACCACGTACGTAACTACACTACTACCACCACGTTTCATAACTACCCCTACTACCACCACGTACATAACTACACTACTACCAACACGTTACGTAACTACACTACTACCACCACGTACATAACTACACTACTACCACCAGAAAATAACTACACTACTACCAGCGCGTACGTAAAATACACTACTACCACCACGTACATAACTACAATACTACCACCCACATACATAACTACACTACTACTACCACGTACATAACTACACTACTACCACCACGTACATAACTACTAAATACCACCACGTACATAACTACACTACTACCACCACGTACATAACTACACTACTACCACCACGTACATAACTACACTACTACCACCACGTACATAACTACACTACTACCACCACGTACATAACTACACTACTGCCACCACGTACATAACTACACTACTAACACCACGTATATAACTAAACTACTACCACCACTTACATAACTACACTACTACCACCACGTACATAACTACTCTACTACCACCACATACATAATTAACACTACTACCAAACACGTACATAACTACACTACTTCCACCACGTACATAACTACTCTACTACCACCACGTACATAACTACACTACATACAAACGTACATAACTACTCTACTACCACCAGTACATAACTACACTACTACCACCCCGTACATAACTACAAATACTACCACCACGTACATAACTACACCTATACCCACCACGTAGTACATAACTACACTACTACCACCCGTAACATAACTACACTCTACCACCACGTACATAACTACAAATACTACCACCACGTACGTAAACTAACTATAAATACTACCAACGTACATAATAACACTACTACCACCACGTTCATAACTACACTACTACCACCACGTACGTAACAACACTATACCACCACGAAAAATAACTACCCCTACTCCCACCACGTACATAAACTACACTACTATCCCCCACGTACGTAAACTACATACTACTAAACCCCGTTTCATAACTAAAACTACTACCACCACGTACATAACTACACTACTACCACCACTTAATGTAACTACTCTACTAACCACCACGTACATAACTACACTACTACCACTACGTACATAACTACACTACTACCACCACGTACATAACTACACTTCTACCACCACGTACGTAACTACACTACTACTACCACCACGTACATAACTACACTACTACCACCACGTTCATAACTACACTACTACCACCACGTGCATAACTACACTACTACCACCACATACATAACTACACTACTACCACCACGTACAAACTACAAATACTACCACCACGTACGTAACTACACTACTACCAAACCACGTTCATAACTACACTAAACTACCACCACGTACTAACTACACTTTCTACCACCACGTACATAACTACACTACTACCACTACGTACGTAACTACACTAATACCACCACGTACATAACTACACTACTACCACCACGTACATAACTACACTACTACCACCACGTATATAACTACACTACTACCACCACGTACATAACTACACTACTACCACCACGTACGTAACTACACTACTACCACCACGTACATAACTAGCTAGAAAGACAGGACTCGCACAATGGTTTTAAGTTGGAAAAATTCAGATTCAGGAAGGATATAGGAAAGTACTGGTTTGGTAATAGAGTTGTGGATGAGTGGAACAAACTCCCGAGTACAGTTATTGAGGCTAAAACGTTGTGTAGTTTTAAAAATAGGTTAGATAAATACATGAGTGAGTGTGGGTGGGTGTGAGTTGGACCTGACTAGCTTGTGTTGCTGGGTCTGATGCCGTGCCCCTTCCTTAAGCGGATGTGACCTGCCCTGACTTTCCTTGGGCCGGTGGGTGATTTGGAACTGCCTCGCATGAGCCAGTAGGCCTGCTGCAGTGTTCCTTCTTTCTTATACTCTTATGTTCTTAATAAGTCACTCTGCACGTCCGTGTACGCCGCCCCAGGATGACACTCTTGGAACGCGATATTCATCAATTATTGCAAGAAAATGAATCACCTGCCTTAAATATTCTCCGGAGAAGAGTCTTAGACACTAGAGTCATCCCACTCATTAATAAGAACATAAGAACATAAGAACGAAGGAACACTGCAGAAGGTCTACTGGCCCATGCGAGGCAGGTCCAAGTCTCCTACCGGCTTAAGCCAATGCACCCAACCTAGTCAGGTCAGGTCACATTGACTTAACACTGACACTGCTCCACTCCACAAAGGTGCTAGTGAAACAACGGCCAAAAACTTGTAGATCAGTAACAATAACATTCCAAATTATCAAAATCTTTGAAATGGTCTTATGAACATGGAAATATAAACACAAATGCAGTATAATGTGATCCTTTATTGACTACGTTTCGCCCACACAGTGGGCTTTGACTTGAAAAAGCCCACTGTGTGGGCGAAACGTAGTCAATAAAGGATCACATTATACTGCATTCGTGCTTATATTTCCATTGTGTCGGTATTTTATACCATTTATTTCCGTCTTATGAACATGATATCTGACCGTCTGCATTTGTACGTTTGTTCAGAAATTATCACTAAGGTGTTTCACAGCTCCTGGACCTTCATGATCTTGAATGCACTAGAAGACAGACTAAATGCAGGTGTAGTTTACAAAGATTTTTTTTAAAGACCTTCGATAATTATAATCACGGGACAAGCTGCAAACAAGTTGTGCGTAATAGGAATATGACAGTTAAGACACATGTGCAACATCTGGGTATCTTTATTGTAGACGTTTCGCCATCCAGTGGCTTTATCAATACAGATTCTAGGACATAATAGGAAGACAGTAGAACTATATACAAAAGATGAGGTAATCAGTCCCTCGGCCTTGGAGTTAGTGTTCACAGCATCGTGGTGGAGGAGAATCTGGAGCAAAGGCAAGAAGACTGGCGGTTATATAGGCGTCAGTGGATAAGGACGGGCAGCAGACGAGGGCAGTCACTGGTAGGCGGGATTCCCCAGTGGAAGTAGGTCCTTCCCAAAGAGATGGGTTAGTTGCAGCTGTTAGGTTAGTTGGGTTATTCCAAGAATTTGTATTGATAAAGCCACTGGATGGCGAAACGTCTACAATAAAGATATCCAGATGTTGCACGTGTCTTAACTGTCATGTTGTCGGTATTTTATACCTTTCTTGCGTAATAGGAATACTTGGGAAGGTTGTCTGATGTATATCTATACTTCCTAACAAGTATATACCAGAGAGTAAAAGCAAACAGCGTTAAAACAGGTTCAGCTGCAGTGTAAAGTTGTCCCCAAGGCTCGGTACTCATCCCACTTATCTTTCTCGTTCTGATATAAGATCATAGGAACATAAGAAAGAAGGAACACTGCAGCAGGCCTACTGGCCCATACAAGGCAGGTCCAAGTCTCCTACCGGCTTAAGCCAATGCCCCAACCTAGTCAAATCAGGTCAAATTCACTTAAGGAAGGAACACGGCATCTGACCCAGCAGCACAAGCTAATCAGGTCCAACTCACACCCACCCACATCCACTCATGTATTTATCTAACCTATTTTTAAAACTACACAACGTTTTAGCCTCTATAACTGTACTCGGGAGTTTGTTCCACTCATCCACAACTCTGTTACCAAACCAGTGCTTTCCTATATCCTTCCTGAATCTGAATTTTTCCAACTTAAAACCATTGCTGCGAGTCCTGTCTAGGCTGGAAATTTTTTCGGGCACGTTATTTACATCCCCTTTAAATTTATTCCTGTCTTCTATTTATACACCTCAATCACATCCCCCGTAAATCTACGCCTTTCTAGAGAGTGCAGATTCAGGGCCTCAGTCTATCCTCATAGGGAAGATTTCTGATACATGGGATCAACTTTGTCATCCTCCTTTGTAAGTTTTCCAGAGCATTTATATCCATTCTGTAATACGGTGACCAAAACTGTGCAGCATAATCTAAATGAGACCTAACCAAGGATGTATAGAGTTGAAGAACAACCTGAGGACTCCTATTATTTATGCTTCTTGATATGAAGCCAAGGATTCTATTAGCTTTATTTCGAACACTTATGCACTGTTGTCTTGGTTTCAGATTACTGCTAATCAGAACTCCTAAATCTTTTTTGCAGTCCGTAATATTAAGATCTACATTATTTAGTTTATATGTGGCATGGTTATTGTCCTGTCCAACATTTAGAACTTTGCATTTGTCTATATTAAACTGCATCTGCCACTTCTCCGACCACTGCATCAGTCGGAGGTTGGAGAGTTGAAGGAGGAGGTCTTGCTTCTCCAGGAGGAGATTGGGAGGCTGAAGGTCCACCTCAGTGGGTCTGGGAGAGAGTGTGGGGTGACTGGAGTTGTGGGGAATGAGGCTTCTAGCAGTGAGGTGCAGTCTGTCTCTTGCTGTGAGGAGGCTGTAGGTGGGGAGGCAGCAACGGCTACCAGCAGTGAGGTGCAGTCCAGCACCTGCTACAAGTGGCGAGTGGTAACCAGTAATGGGAGGAGAATCAGAATAAGGAAAGTTAAGAGTGAAGATCTGAAGGTAGGAAATCGCTTCTCTGTTCTTCAGGATGAATGTACTTCAGTGGCCAGTGAAGGTAAGGGTACTACTGCCCCCTGCTAACAGAGGTAAGCACATTCTTGTGGTTGGGGACTCTCAGGTAAGATATATTTACTGTGCTTTTTGTAATAGGAATTAAAAAGATGAGAGGGTAGAGTGGGCTTCCCTGAGCTGGTGTGGGGACTAGTTAACAGGCTGAAAAATATCATGTCAGGTAATGGGAACAAGCCCATTATTTGTCTCAGTGCTGGGGGAAATGATATTGGGAAGGGTAGGAGAGAGAGCTGCTAGATAAGTACAGGTCAGCTATAGATTTCATTAAGTCTAAGGGAGGGGTCCCAATCACATGTAGCATCTTGCCTAGAAGGGGAGTAGGAAATGAATGGGTTTTCTAGGGCAAATTGGTGTAAATTGCTGGCTAGACAGATACTGCAAGGAACTTGCAGTCCCATTCATTGACAACTGGAACAACTTTATGGCAAACAGATATGTATGCAAGGGATGGGGGACATCTCTCTGGGGCTGGGGTGGTAGCACTTGCAAACTCAATTGAGAAGGCCATTGGTGGGGAAAAGCCTATGATTTAAACTGATATAAGATAGAGGTATGGGTGTGTGTGGGAAACAAGCAGGTTTGCAACACTAGGGTTGGAAACAGTAAATGTATAAAAGGCATTCAGCATGAAGTTATAAATAAAGACAATAGATCAGGTCAGCGAAACAAAGGGGACAGCAGGGGGCAGCAAGGGGCTAGCTCCCTTAAGGTTTTA
>NW_026464591.1:0-14204 GCF_026875155.1 Cherax quadricarinatus
TCATAAGAAATTAAAGTTCTCCTTGTGTCGTTTTTCCCTTTCATTTTGAGTTCCTTTCTTAACCCTTTCAGGGTCCATCCCGTAGATCTACGGCTTTACATTCAGGGTCCAAACCGTAGATCTACGTCATGAGCTCAGCTCACTCTGATAAACTGTGGAGTGTAAATTTGGGCCTAGATATGAGAGAATACATCTATGTGGTATGTGTGCACCACATAAAACAAATCCTGCAGCACACTGTGTATAATGAGAGAAAAAAAACTGGGACCGTGATTTTCGATTAAAACAGCGACTTTGCAGTGTTTTTTTCGTATGTTTTTTATTGTTGTATTTGTGATTTCTTGGTCTCATTTGATAGAATGGAAGACAAATTACAGAAAACGAGATAATTTTGATTGGTTTTAGCACTGGAAATGGCTTGAAACTGAGCAAAAAGTGGCGGAAATGTTAAATTTTTGCCGATGTTCAAGAGTAAACAAACGACCTCACACGTCTAATACATGCCAGCAGGTGGGTCTAATATACATTCACAAATGTGGTGATGATATTTAACAATTATTAAAATATTGCATAAGAGTAAATCTTCTATTTTTTGGTGTGAATAAAAATTCATTATGTGAATAAAAATCAAAAGGGGAATTTATTTGTAAAGCCTAAAAACATAACTAATGAACAGAGGAAATGTTAGTTTAGTTCCAGGAATACCTACATTGTTTATTTTTGGACCCTATTTTGAAATTGGAATATTTGAAATTTGTGTTAAATTGGCCAAATTACCAATTTCCGGTCACTTTATTTTGTAGTTGAAACAGTTGACTTGGCGATTTCTTGTGCTCAATCGTAGAATAGAAGTAATACAGTGAAATAGCTAAGAATTTGGTCGACTGGAATAATGTAATTGGCCTAAAATGGGAGTCAAAGTCGGCAAAATCGCTGATTCGTAAATATCGCTGACACACCAAAATTCACGAGAGCATAATATCGTCAATTTTCCATCAAATTTCATACTTTTTGTTTTATTACATTACAAAAAGATTCTCTAACCATTTCATAAGAAAAAATAAAAATTTTTTTTTTTTTGAAAATTCTTGGACACTGGGGCACCACTTCAGATTTTGGCCTTGGACCCTGAAAGGGTTAAGCTTGTCACTTTCGAGTTATTTATACTCGGGTAAATTAATGTTTCAGGTGACTGAATAAGCCTTGTCAGCCTTGATGTTAATTTGTGGTCTAAGCTATTCTTAGTCATGTTGGATGGAAATGAGACTAAGTCCGTCACTTACGAGTTCTTGTATACTCTGAATTGATAGTTCAGATAATGCTTTATAAGCATTGTAAGTTACTTTTTGGTTAAGTCTTAATAACCATTAAAGGTGCATATTATTGGTGAACTTAGTACAAAGCTCAACCTCAAGAGGTTCATTAATTCATATCAATGCACTAGTACGTACCAAGAGAGATGTAAGAGTTAAACTCCTTATTTTATGTTAATCATAACATATCATACATGAAGCTAAAAACTCTACTAGTAAAGATTTTAAGTTTTAGTTGTTTGTTTTGTAATCCTGAATTCTTATTAAGTTATTGTTACAAAACCATAAACAGGCCATATGTTCAACAAGAATGCTACCTTAACACTCTACCATACCATTGGAGAAGGTTAAGAAGACGAGTTTTGCAACAAATGGGATGCCTGTCCGGGAGGAGTTTGATCCAAGGAAAGGAGAGATGATTAATTAGCTCTTACCTTGTGCAATATTTTGGCATAAAATAATCTCTTGGAACAAACTTATTTTCATGATGTCAGGACCTTATAAGGCACCAGATAGGGGCACTAGGTCATAACTTAATATTCTACTTCTTTAATATTAGAGAAATCTCTAGAACAGGAAGTTGGTAACTTGAGGGTTTGACTCTCAGCAAGTATGGCTCATGTTTGGCTCTCGCATACCACTCCCTAGTAAACAAGCAATCACGGGTATAAGGAACTATGTCCAGTGTGTCTACCTTCTCTTCCCCATTGCTAATGGTATTGGCCACTCCATTACTGGGCCGAGTGAAAGCACTGATTTTGGCAGATTCTTGGCGTCTCCCTATAAGTTTGGAGCTATGAAGATTGGCTTGATTGTCTTCATGTGTCAGAGTAGACAAGAGCATCCACACAACGGGAGCTAGCATGGTCGGTTCTGCTGTTTGCCACACTCGTAAGACCAAGGATCTATTTTCTGAGAGTCACTGCTGTCCTGGGACGATGCATATTAGTCTAGTTTGCATATTGAAGGCACAAATTAAGTAATGACATTTTGGAACAGAACCTACTCTCTGGTTCCTTAATGTTTGCTGCAGTTTAATGTGGACTTCATTAATCTGTTCTGCAGCCTTGTTGGCATTGTTGGTTCAGCTACTACTCTAGCTGATACTGCTGGTGCCTCTTTGTACAATTTCTTTGTAGTGCTGTTGGTCTCGTTGGTCTGTCATTTGGAGACGTCGAAGACAGAAGAGAAACAAAACTTGTATTTGTTAAAGCTTTTATGGAAAAAGTGGTGTGATATTATTACCTCTCGTGCTCTGGAACGAGTGTGAGTGGAAATGATAAACTGTAAGGGCTACTCTTGCACAACAGTCACGGATGACACGCTACAGTCGTGGGTGACATCATTGAGAATTCAACAAAATTTGCCTACATGAGTAATAAGTGATCAAAGTACTGTCATTTGAGACATTGACACTACTCTTGACAAGATGTCCACGTCGAGGTCACTGCCTGAATCGAACTTATCAAAGGCACTTATGGCAAGCGACATGTGCTTTCTCGTATTTTCCCATGTTAGCCAACGGTTGTTGTCCTGTCTTACTGTCTGAGCCGTTGCGTTCAGCAACTTGTGTTGTGGCTCAGCTGAGAGGAGACATAGAGGAACGGTTTGTCTGAACTCCAAGATAACCTTGAATTCAACGGTTTCCGCCACATTGTCTCGTGCTGCTGCATCTTTTCGTCCGAGCATTGCGCTTAGTTTCCTTCATCACCTGGAAGAGGTTTTTGAAGGTACACAAGTCCAGCAGAGGGACATGGGAGTAGACTCAACGGACACTTCAGGAAGCTCTTCGTTTTCTCTTCAAGACGTCATTGTTCTTGGTGCCTGGGAAAAATTTCACTCCCAGGAATTATATTTCATGCACGCCTTCTGACACACTAGTCTGTTTAACAAACTAGTCCCTGAGCAGAAGCCTGCATACGCCTCCTGACATACTAGCCACTGTCGTATAAGCTAGTCCCTGAGCAGAAGTCGGCATACACTTCTGACATACAGGAAGGCCCCACTTATACGACTGGTTAGGTTCCAGGTCTACCGCCATAAAGCGGAAACCGCCGTAAGTGGAACACCCTTTTTTTTTCCACTTACAAATGCATACAAACACTAGATAACAAGTTTACACTAACATATATATTAAGTTAGCAATAGAACCAGGCATCAAAAAACAATAAAAAAGTACAATACACACATAGTGCACTCATTACTTACCTTAAAATATTTATAGTCTTAAATCTAGGGTGAGACAAGTATATTATTGTAAGAAATCAAGTGTGGTATGTATCGTAGTCAGCCAGGCTACCATACCAGGCCACCCCACCCACACATACAATTCTATGATATTTAAGCATCCCAGAGCGATAAAATGTGTGGAAATTATTTAATTTCCGAAGCTATAGTGCCTAATAAGTGTTTAATGTGTTGATTTGGGTCAAAATGTATTTGTATTTTGAACGGAACCAACTGGGTTCCCGCCGCGCCTGCGCAGATGTGCGGGGGGGGTTAGGGGTCGAGCTGGGGCACATGGTGGCGGCAGTGTTTTGAATGGGTGAGGAGGCTGTGAAAACCGGGGATGAGGAAACTGGTGTTCACGGCGGCCTAAGGATTAATATAGGCCTCAATTCATAATAGGAAGTGTCGTGACTGTCCCTAGTGAAGAGTGAGGGAACGTGATTTACGGGACCACCGTAAAAAGGTGGTAAAATTAGTGAATAATGGTTCGACCGGGTGTGACTGGTGCACGGCCATGGTGTGTGTCCAGGGGAAATACCTGTGAGTTAATCCTTACTCATCGGCCTCAGATCTTAATGGAGTGACCTCTAATGTGTATAATGATTATGAGACGTTAAATCGTCTTGTGAATGGTAATGTAATCAGTGATAATAACATTAAGTTAAGAGAAGCGGGATGTGAAATAGATCGCCCTGCTCCGAGTGAACGCGTGATTATCATACCGAGGATAGTGAAGTTTTATGGTATCACGACTTCTAAACCGGGACAAACCAACGGATACCTCGTCCTGCTGGAATAAGAACCGTGTCGGTGTGGCGGGACGTCGAAATGAGATGGTGAATGGAGGAAATAAGGAGCATCAATCACCCCCAGTTAAGTAACCCTTCTAGTTATAACAGACTGATACTGGCCAGTTAGGTATGTTTTAATTGGATAGGTTAAGGGTGATCCAGCCACATCAAGTGACCACCAGGGAATATCTGGTAAGTGGTGGGATTATGTACAAATGTTTTTCCTTGATGGATGTATCCATGTGTATCCTACCCCCCCCCCCCCCCCTTCATTCAGTTAAACTAATGTAATCTATACAGTCCACAATTAATTAATAGTGCTGTGCTTGAGGGTGCTACCCAATTTATACTGGTCTCGGATAGATGTGGACAAGATTGTGAGGGTCGAGGGGCCACCTGTAGTGACCAGAGGTGGTTAAGTTTTCTCACATGTCTACACGGGGTGACTACGGTAAACAATATGGTTGTCTCCCAATGAGATTACTTGTATGTATATAATGTTGAGGTACATACAGGTAAGCACCCTATAAAATTTTCCACATCTGCCCGCTGGTCCTTCCTGAACCGGATGCAATCAGTAAAAAATTAATTGAATTAATTACTTAATAATTAAGTGACTGATTGAAGGAAGTGGGTATAGGGTACACAAATTCAATCGGTCGTGTGGTGGAGGATAATTAGCCCAATTAATTACTAGCACATGGGTGGCTAGGATTTATACAAGAGTAAAGTGCAAGAATTACTCTCACAAGGTGTCTACTTAAGTTGTATAATTGGTGATTATTAATTCCCTAACCATGGCTGGGTCTGAGGAAGTTAGTGGGGCTGGCAAGTCCATGGATGCCAAAGCAAAGAAAGCGTCACTACAAGCTCGGAAGGGTCATGTTACTAAATCATACAACAAGTGTATGGAGTTAATGAGACAAGAAATGGTAAACCCTGATGAATTAAAGCTACACCTAGATGCCTTAGAAAATAGACATGAGTCATATAGATTGTGGTTTAAAGACTGTGAAAGAGATCTGCTAGAGAATTGTGCAGATGATGCTGAAAGGGAGCGGCTGCTGGATCAAAAATTATGAAGTGGAGGACAACACTGTGTCCTGCAAAACTAAGGCTTTTGGAGAAGGTAAAGGGTGTAAACAATGTTGTTGGTCAACCTAGTAAGGAAAGTCAGAGGTGTCTACCAAAACTCCCAGAATTATGCATGCCTGTGTTTAATCCGGGAGAAAACTGGGAGGAGTTTTGGTCTATCTTTAAAGCAGTCGTACATGATAGGAGTGATCTTGCAAGTGTTACCAAATTATGCTATTTAAAGGGAAAAGTAAGGGGAGATGCGCATGTTCTCATACAAGCATTCCCAAATGTAATGACTCCTATAGTGAAGCAGTTGACTTGTTGGAGGTCACTTACGTAACTTGGAGCAAAGTAGGCTGGATCTAGTAGCTAATTTGGCTAGTTTGAAGACTCCAGATCACAACCGCAACAGCTTACAGCAATTTAGGATCAAACTAGAAAGCACTCTTAAGACCTTGAGTAATAAATATATCTGGAGGGAGCAGAGTGGTTGTTGAGGCCTTGATTCAGAATAAATTGAACCACAAGCCAGTAGAGTGGTTATCTAACAGATATCACAAGGGTTACTTCGGGTTGGAAGAAATAAGAGTGGGACTGCAGGAGCTAATTGTCCAACTGCAGATCAGCCAACCTATTACCTCTAGGAATACCACGTCTACAGACCCCAGTGCACCTGTCAAGTTCCACAAAGGAAACTTTATCCTAATATACATAAATCCTAAGTCACCTACTAAACAGGGTTACGTAGGCACGTATCAAGTGACAGGGGCCAGTAATAGTGGTTCTCCACATCAAAGCAAGAGGAGGAAGTACCACAATAAGGGTAGCCCAGTTGATAAGAGGTCAGGCAAAGAAAGGAGAGATTGTATCTCTGCAACGGTACTCATTTCTCTAAGAACTGTAATGCCTATAATTCATGGGATGTTAAAGTGGAAAGATTGAAGAGCTTGCTAGATGTATCAGTGTCTAGGAAATCATAATGTAAGGGATTGCCGTGCTAACTTGCACTATTGTTATCAGTGTAACAAGGGAAGACACCACATAGCTATATGTAAGGGCAGATCTAATCGTAATGATGGTAACAATAGTACTGATAGTGATAATAACCCGGACACAACAGTAGCCAATGTAAAGATTGCAGCTAATGTCGGTAATGATGGCCTAGCTGAGGAAGCTTTGCCTGTGTTGGATGTGGTGATTAATGATAAACGGCGTAAATCCAAAACTGTAACAGCATTACTGGATCAGGGATCACAACGTACCTTCATAAAACGTAATTGCCTTAATGGGATGAAGGTAACAAATGGGAGATCCTGCTATACATCAAGCTATCTGGCTTTCTCTCGAATAAGAAGGCCCAGTCATACGACACTGTTTATGTAACTGTCAGGCTGGGCAATGAGAGAAAACGTATTAATGCCGTAATTGTGGATAGGCTCCCAGAGAAAATATCTACAATAGGGCTTGGTAATGCTACTGAAAGTCTTTCAAGTAAGGTAAATTTGGCACCTTCTGGTATAAATAATGATTCTGTGGGGCCAATAGATATTTTGATAGGTAGTGACCATTATGCCACCTTTGTAAAGGGTATGACAAAGAAATGCGAGTCCACCCTTCTAAGGACCGCAGGAGGTCACGTGATGTATGGCAGCTTCCTCGTACTGGTAATGAATGACTGGAGGAAGCCATAAATACAGTTACGGTGTGTCCTTACTCATGAAGTATCACCCCAGTATAAATATACTTTAATAGAGGATGAAGTTGAAACCTGTGTATAAATTATGGGAATTGGACAGCATAGGGATCAATGTAAATGAAGAAAGTCCAGATGATTCCTTTACTCAAGAACAATACCAGAAGGATGTTAAATTTGAATCTGGACAATACTGGGTGAGACTTCCGTGGAAGCTGAACCATCCAGACCTACCAACTAATTACCGGATGGCGTATGGACAATTAAAGGCTCAGCTCCACAAACTGAGCAAGACACCAGAACTGTTGACTGCTTACGATGATATAATTAATGAGCAGTTAAATAATAAATTCATAGAGGAGGTACCTCCCGAGCAAGCCCAGATTTATGGTCACTATTTGCCACACCACGGAGTGAAGAAGGATTCTAAGACCACTCCTCTGAGGATTGTGTTTAATTGTAGTGCCAGGAGTAATAAAAATGTACCTAGTTTGAATGACTGTTTGATGACAGGTCCATCGTTGACGGAAAAACTGGGAGACATATTATTAAACTTCAGGGTTAAGAATTATGCCTTTACGCGGACATAAGTAAAGCTTTCCTGAGAGTGGGTCTGCAGGAGGCTGACCGGGATTGCACTAGGTTCTTATGGCCCGAGAATCCTGGTGACCCACTTAGTCCCCTGAAGACTTTTCGCTTCAGGAGTGTATTGTTTGGTGCTACCTCCATCCGTTCCTACTCCAGGCAACGATAAATGCACACCTTAAGCGTACGGGTGGTCCACTGAGTGAGTAATGGGTAAACAATTTTAATGTGGACAATTTCCTGGGGGTGACGTCTACTGAAGAGGAACTAATGAGCATATACGCAGGGGCTAATGAAATTATGCAAGGTGCAAATATGCCCCTGAGGGAATGGAACAGTAATTCGTTCCATTTAAGGTTCAAATAAATAAAGACAACCCTGGAGTTAAGTGTCCAAATATAGTAATGTGCTGGGACTGACTTGGACACAGAGGGAGACTTGTTATCGTTAAAGTCTAATAACTACAGCATGCCCAAATAAATTAACCAAGAGAGTCTTACTTGCGGAAGTTATCAAAATGCTTCGATCCACTAGGCTTAGTGTCCCCACTTACCATAAGAGGAAAATTGTTGATACAAGAAGCATGGAAGCTTAATGTGCTGGGATGAAACCCTACCTGAGGAATTTGTTGAAAGGTGGAAAGAACTAATAGGTGAATATGTAATATTACCAATGTTGGAGTTCCCACGAATGTGGCCAGCCAAGATGGAGAAAATGTACTCCACATTTTTTGCGATGCTCGAAATTAGCATATGGAGCAGTCGCTTACCTTCAATGTAATAGTGCCATTTCTCTTGTTATGTCTAAGGCTAAGGTGGCTCCAATCAAATCACGTACCTTACCTCAGTTGGAATTAACGGCCATTTATGTAGGTGTCAAATTAGCCAATTATATAAGAAATAAATTGTGAGAGACAAATATTAGCGACACCGTAATTTAGTCTGATAACGAGGTATCCTTACAATGGATTCGTAATGGTAACAGTAAGATTGTGTATGTACAAAACAGAGTCGCTGAAATCAATCAAATGCAGGAGAAACATAATAGTTTGGGTCAGCATATGTTAACCTTTAATCACATTCCTGGTGACGAGAATCCAGCTGACTTCTTGTCTCGAGGCTTGACTTATGAAAAATTTGTGAGTGCTTTATCGTGGTTTAAAGGGCCAAGTTGGCTGGTGGACAAAATTAACTGGCCGGTGCAAAAGGCACATATTGCTCCTGTCGAAATTACGGTGAGCACCGCTCCAGTCAGTAGTCCCTCCTTAGCCATTGATATGAATAGGTATTCTTCCTTACCTAAGCTGATTAGTGTGACAAGGTTAGTGTTTAAATTTATAAGTAAGATGAATATCTCATATAATTTTCCCCATCCCCTGAAATACTGGCTACAGAGGGTACAAGAAGAAACCTACAGGGATGAGATTAAATTAATGATGGACGGAAAAATTGTGAAAGGCTCAATAATAGAAAAGCTGGGGCTGTATTTCGAGGATGATGTAATTAGGTGCAGAGGCAGTTACAAAATGCTGAATTGGGGGAATATGCTAAGCAACCCTAATCTTGCTGCCCAAAACTCATCACCTGACAACCTTGATTGTCTTAATGCCCATAATAACGTGATGCACGGTGGGGTACAGGATACCTTAAACTGTATTCGGGAAACCTTCTGGATTCCACAAGGATGGCAAAGTGTAAAAAGGGTTATCAAGTCGTGTGTAATATGTCGCCGGGTGGATGCCAGAACCTACATGTACCCAGGTCCTCCACCATTGCCCAAGGAACGAGTGCAGTTGGTAAAACCATTTGATGTGACCGGAGTGGACTATAGTGGGCCAATCATTTTAACAGGTACTTCAGATGGTGTTCGCCTTGAAGGTGTATGTATGTCTATTTACTTGTACAGCTACTAGGGCGGTTCATCATAAGTGGCTCAGGACTTGTCTGCAGAACAGTTCATACAGCTGTTCCGGAAATTTGCAGCTAGGCGATCCTGTCCAAGATTGATGATCTCAGATAATGCCACCAATTTTGTAGCGGGTGCTCAACACTTGATGGAATTAAATAAAGTGAGATGATGTACAGTCTTTGTTGACCCAGCGAGGGTGTGTCTGGAAATTTATTACTCCCAGAGCCCCTTGGCAGGGAGGACTGTACGAAAGAATGATAGGTACAGTGAAAAGATGTCTTCGTAAGGTGCTACACACGAAGAGAATTAATTTGGAGGAATTCCGTGCAGTGTTGGTGGAGGCAGAGAATCGGGTAAACAATCGCCCTCTGTCATACATGAGCGACACTCCTGACGCGGAGATACTGACTCCCTCTCACCTAATATGTGGACAAAGGTTAGAAGCTGCACCTATCTATAGAGATAATCCCGAGGGAAGTGATGAAAATTACAATAACGTGACCGTGTTGAGTGATAAGTTCAAGATGTTAAATAACGTAATTACTCATTGGTCTGATGTGTGGCATAAAGAATATCTTCTTACACTACGTGAACACTTTTATGGTGCGCCAGAGGCAGTAAACCGACAGAACATTCAACCAGGTGACATTGTGTTAATTGATACTAAACAACATCGAACATTGTGGCCTCTGGGCAAGGTAGTTACATTATACCCAGATGCACAAGGTGTTGTCAGAAACGTCAAAGTGTTGTGTCGTGGTCAGGAAAGTTTGCGTACCATTAATAAATTCCCTTAGAATAAATGGTGTTCATCCAGTGCAGATGGAAATCTAAGGGAAAGTGACACGAGTGATATTGAAGACACTGACCGGGTAATGCAAGAAGAAATTGTAGTAAGACCCACTAGGAAAACAGCAGCGCAATCTAGAGAGGGCTGGAATCGTCTCCTGGAGGAAGACGCAATTTAAGTCGTCTAACAACGACTTCCGCCCGGCCGCAGTGTGGAAATTATTTAATTTCCGAAGCTATAGTGCCTAATAATTGTTTAATGTGTTGATTTGGGTCAAAATGTATTTGTATTTTGAACGGAACCAACTGGGTTCCCGCCGCGCCTGCGCAGATGTGCGGGGGGGGTTAGGGGTCGAGCTGGGGCACGTGGTGGTGGCAGGTTTTTGAATGGGTGAGGAGGCTGTGAAAACCGGGGATGAGGAAACTGGCGTTCACGGCGGCCTAAGGATTAATATAGGCCTCAATCATAATAGGAAGTGTCGTGACTGTCCCTAGTGAAGAGTGAGGGAACGTGATTTACGGGACCACCGTAAAAAGGTGGTAAAATTAGTGAATAATGGTTCGACCGGGTGTGACTGGTGCACGGCCATGGTGTGTGTCCAGGGAAATACCCGTGAGTTAATCCTTACTCATCGGCCTCAGATCTTAATGGAGTGACCTCTAATGTGTATAATGATTATGAACGTTAAATCGTCTTGTGAATGGTAAATGTAATCAGTGATAATAACATTAAGTTAAGAGAATGCGGGATGTGAAATAGATCGCCCTGCTCCGAGTGAACGCGTGATTATCATATCGAGGATAGTGAAGTTTTATGGTATCACGACTTCTAAACCGGACAAACCAACGGATACCTCGTCCTGCTGGAATAAGAACCGTGTCGGTGTGGCGGACGTCGAAATGAGATGGTGAATGGAGGAAATAAGGAGCATCAATCACCCCCAGTTAAGTAACCCTTCTAGTTATAACAGACTGATACTGGCCAGTTAGGTATGTTTTTAATTGGATAGGTTAAGGGTGATCCAGCCACATCAAGTGACCACCAGGAATATCTGGTAAGTGGTGGGATTATGTACAAATGTTTTTCCTTGATGGATGTAATCCCATGTGTATCCTACCCCCCCCCCTTCATTCAGTTAAACTAATGTAATCTATACAGTCCACAATTAATTAATAGCGCCATGCTTGAGGGTGCTACCCAATTTATACTGGTCTCGATAGATGTGGACAAGATTGTGAGGGTCGAGGGGCCACCTGTAGTGACCAGAGGTGGTTAAGTTTTCTCACATGTCACACGGGGTGACTACGGTAAACAATATGGTTGTCTCCCAATGAGATTACTTGTATGTATATAATGTTGGTACATACAGGTAAGCACCCTATAAAATTTTCCACAAAATGTATATACAGTTTCACATCATTACTTACCTTAAAATATAGGGTGAGATGAGTAGAATTTATTGTAAAAAATCAAGTGTGGTATGTATGGTAGTCAGCCGGGCACCATACCAGGCCAACCCACCTACACATAATATTCTATTACATTTAAGCATCCCAGAGCGATAAAATGTATATACAGTTCACTCACTACTTACCTTAAAATATTTGTAGTCTTAATGTAGGGTCAGGAGTAAGTAAATGAGATAAAACGAATAAATGATAGAGAGAAAGAATGAGTGCATGAGAGAGGACAGGCGCAGAGTTATGTAAACAATCCAGCGAAGGTAAGTTTTGTAAACGAAGTGTACACGTCTGGTTTGTATACAAGTTACATTGTGTACAGGTTGTTTTCTACATTGATACGGTAGAATAAATAAAGAAGAACACTCCCATTCTCATGTAACATCATTTTGAGAAGAAATGATGCTCTGAGTGAAGGCAATGGAAATAAGTCACTCTGTCTGACTTTTTTGGGTTATCCTAGGTTCTCTACACATATGTTGTTATGTATGATAAATCTATGTAACTGTATTTGTGTATACCTGAATAAACTTACTTACATACATACGAAAGAATAATTTTCTACAGTTTTCCCCCAGTAACACATTTTCTCTTATGTTAGATTAGAGAAAATGTTATTCTTGGCATCACTTGTACAAGTTATCTGGCTACCACATCTCATATTTATGTTTATTTATTCTATTGTGGGGTGTATTTATCATCTTTTTATGTTATGTATCGTGTTTATTATATAATTTTGAAAAAATATCATAGATGATTAATGAAAATGTGTATTTAACGTAATATACGACATTTAAATGAGACTCGATGATTATTATTATCATTACTAATATGACGTCTGGAGACATAAGACACTCTTACTGATTTTAATGTGTACCTGCATGCCAGCACAGTATGTAAGTTTATTTAAGTACAGTATACATAAGTACAGTGGACCCCCGGTTAACGATTTTAATCCGTGCAAGAGGGGTAATTGTTATGCGAAATAATCGCTATGTGAATGAATTTTCCCCATAAGAAATAATGGAAATCAAATTAATCCGTGCAAGACACTCAAAAGTATGAAAAAAAAATTTTTACCAACATGAAATATACATTTTCCCACACACAAAGAGAAGGATACATGCACAATAGTAGAGTAGTACATGCACAGTATATATTGTGCATGTACTAGTCTACTAAATGAAGAATAAATGACACTTACCTTTATTGAAGATGCAGCAATGACTGATGAGACACTGTGTCCTGGGAGTGCCTTTTTCTCCCTGAGTACTGTAGGTCCTGTTGGCATTTTCTTCCAGAACAGGCCTTATCACACTGTGTATGCCACTACGATTCTTAAATCTCTCAAACCAACCTTTGCTGGCTTTAAATTCACCAATATGAGCACTAGTTCCAGGCATATTTTTTCCTGTTCACCTGGGTGTTTAGTCGACTTGTGTGGGTTGTATCCTGGGAGACAAGATAACCCTTTGAGGGTTTTCGTCGTACTAGTACGTCTTACGCGTAGGGTTTTTGACGTACTAGTACTCATAAATTCTAGCGGCCTCAAATCTAGTGTGAGAAAGCTGGTAGGCCTTCATATGAAAGAATGGGTCTATGTGGTCAGTGTGCACAGTCTAAAAAAATCCTGCAGCACACAGTGCATAATGAGAAAAAAAAAAACTTTGACCATTTTTTTTAATAAATCAGCGACTTTGCAGTGTATTTTCGTATGGTATTTATTGTTGTATTCTAGTTTTCTTGGTATCATTTTATAGAATGGAAGACAATCTTACTGAAATTGAGATGATTTTGACTGTGTTTTTACAATGAAAGGTGCCTTGAAATTGAGCTCAAAGTAGCAGAAATGTTCGATTTTTACCAAACTTCAAAAGTAAACAAATCGTGCCAAGCGTGCAATACACGTCAACTGGTGAGTCTAATATTCTTTCACAAGTGCACCAATAATATTTATACCATTTTTACACTAATGCAGTAGTCTGCATAACAGTAAATCTTATATTTTTGTGAGAATAAAAATTCAAAGTGGAAAGCAAAAGAATAAAAAGGGGCCTTGAGACGTGACTAATGACTAGAGAAATGTCATTTTAGTGCCAGGAATGTCTATCTTGTTTATTCTGGACCCTATTCGGAAATTGGCACCTTTTGAAATTTGTGTGAAATTGCAAAATGCTAAATTCTGACCACTGTACTGGATAGTTGAATTTATAAATGGTGGGTTTCTTGCACCCCTTCGATAGAAAAAATGGGGTTCTAGCGAAATATTCATGTTTTTGTCTACTAGTACAGTGAAATTGGCTGAAAAGGGGGCCAAAATGGCAAAATCGCCGTTCGTAAACACGCCCCAAAGAAACC